>CAJQZN010026885.1:0-12552 GCA_907164685.1 Colias eurytheme
CTTTAGCACAATCGGTATTGCACTAACTAAAGAATTAGTGCATTTCAGTAAGCAGAATTGTGCAGAAGTGAAACTTCTTTGGCAAGATTCAAAGATACCAAAATCGTCACCCTACTCCATGACGTGACGGTATTGCCAAGACGCGACCTTGAAATTTTACTCTCAAGGCATCAGAAGTTTCACTTTAAAAATTATTGTTTCAAAGTATAAGAATAAGAATGATTCTAAAACTATAAAAAGATGTTGCATTTAAAATTTAATGTGATAATTGTAAAAAATGCTTGTAAAACGTTTTTCATTATAACTTAATTTTGTTTATCAGTGTCAAGGTTGTATGATCTCATTGAAGTCAATTTACATAAATAATGAAAAACAGAAATGATTAGGCATTACTTCAGTAAATTATTCAAATTTCATCGCTAAAAAGGGTGTGACAGGTGAATGAATATTTTCTCATCAATTATACATGGATATTTTACTTTATCACTTTGTCTTATTAACCTTATTATGATTAATTAGATTTTATGTACGGTATTTAATTTTATGGCAAAATAGTTAAGTTAACTTTAATAGAAGATGTTTCTCTTCACTTGTAATATATCACAAATCATATTCATACATACAATACATTATTTTATAGATTTTCCTCTCTAGTGTGTGCCTACGTCATGAGACCAATAATAATTTATTAGCGCGCGTAATAATTGAGACGTCACCTAAGGTAAAAAACAAATACAAATTAGTTCAAAAAAAATATGATGTGTTGGTTGTATTACACAGATATATGAAATTAAGCATTTTGTTATTTTTTTTTAAGTATTTGAACACAATTTTCATAACAACATATTATAATAGCTAAATAATATACCTTTGAAAGGATAAATCTGTCTGCGGAGGCATCCCTTGGCGCGGAGACCTTGTACTTCATGGTGTGGAAGAACAGCACCGACATGATCTCTGCCATCGACGCACATGATGTCGGGTGACTGGAAATACCATATTGTTATAGCATACATATCTCCACTTAAAAATTTTATTGCGGTTTTTTTTAATAATAATTTACACTATGCAGAACTTTAAATATTAAATCACTAGCTGTTCCCCGCGGTTTTACCCGTATTGCTCCCCTTCTATTGGTCTTAGTGTGATGATATAGCCTATAGCCTTCCCCGATAAATGGGCTATTGATCACGGAAAGAATTTTTCAAATTGGTACAGTAGTTCCTGAGATTAGCACGTTCAAACAAACAAACTCTTCAGCTTTACAATATTAGTATAGATATGACAAATACTAATAAATCAGGCAACTTCCTTATTGAATTATCAGATATACAATATTAAAATGTGTGCAAACACAAGTGTAACACCTATTCCATATAATTGTTTTAGTTAAATAGAAATTGAAATGGGGAAGTAAAAATGCAATATTTTTAAATCCTATTTTTTTTTTCTTATAAATGCATTTTACAGACATGTACAATTCTTTCATACATTTTGCCTACTTAATCACTGAAGCATACAATGCATAATTTTAATGCATTTATAGTTATGTATGTAATCTTTATGGAACAAACACTAATTAATCTATTTTCACAAAAGTTTTTATTCACATTGAGATTATGAATATCTTTAATTATCTTTACTAATATTATAAAGAGGAAAGGTTTGTATGTATATTGTATGGTTTTCACACATAAACTACTGGACTGATTTTGATGAAATTTGGCACAGATAATCTTTAGACCCTGAGAAAGAACATAGGCTACCTTTTATTGCGAAATATGTACCACGGGCGAAGCCGGGGAGGATTGCTAGTTCAATAATAAATTAGATATGTATTATGAATGTCTGAATGCTACTGGCCGCACACAACAATGATGGGTTGCTGCGAGTACGACACACATTTACTTTAGCACAACAGGTGTTACACTAACCTATGAAAAGTTAGTATATTTTCATATTGTTGTGCAATAGTGACATCAATAGATTTATTGACATTTGAAGTATCAAATATAATAAATCTATACTAATATTATAAAGCTGGAGAGTTTGTTTGTTTGTACGCGCCAATCTCAGAAACTACTGGTCCGATTTGAAAAATTCTTATCAAATCGGACTCCTCATTGAGGAAGGCTATATATATTCACGCTAAGACCAACAAGAGCAGAGCCACGTGGGTGAGCGCAGCTAGTACTGAACAAAGTAGGATGAAGGACAAGGTGACCTTACTCAGTTATCCTTCAATACAAGGAAGATCATCTTCAATACAGAAAACAGGGATTCATGTGGGTAAATTTGTTTCCTGAAGCGAATTATATTTGTTCAGAAGATATCCTCAATTCATATTACAAAATGCATTTGTATGTAGACTGTACAGGTTAAGAAAATTACATTAGCCTAGTTAGTTTTCATGTTTAATAAAAATCAATATTCTTGTTTTCATTACAAAGTTGTTATCAGTCTTATATAATGCTAAATAAGCTGTTGACCTTGAACAATATCATATCATATTTTGGCAAAACAAGTTCAAATATCTGAATACTTTCTATCGCAAATTATATAAAATTTTCTATAAATATTTTATAATAAAAGAATATGACTTTAAACCAAAAGGGAAATAAATAAGAATGTTGATGCCACTTAGTTACAGAAATTATACTGATGCAAAGCCAATGTAATCATCAATAGGAAAGGTCATAATTTAAAATTTTAATTTTTGTTGCATGAATAGATCGACTAGTAATTAGGTAAGACCTAAATAATATTATTACATTCATAATTTCATAACTTTCTTTTATTATCTAATGAATGAATAACATAATGAAGAAACTCAGATACCCTTATATTCAATTATTGGTGTTTGTTCTACTTTCGATAACTTTGAAATTATGTGTTCTGGAGCGTTTCGATTGTAACTTGACCTTTGAATCGTTACTCTGTTGCTAAGAGACCCCTGCGGACTGCGGTACGGCCGGTACCTTTACTTACCAAACTTTTATTTCAATGTGTAAAGTAGGGGAACTAAATTATAACTACAATGCTTATCATGTTTTCTACGTTTGTCTAGAAATGAATAATAAGTTTCTAATAGGAATATCTAACTTTAACCTTCATTAGTCCTTCAAGTAAGCGGCAAATTACTTTTGAGGTTATATTGTGCTTACCCGGATTTCGATGCATTTGTAGCCACGATGCTGTCGATTCTCAGCTTATTGGCCATATCTTTTAAAGCTTGGAGGTCTACTTTCTTGTCGCCCTTCATTTTGACTTATGTTATTATAAACAATTAAAAACTTAACAACACGTTTCACGACCACACACACCAAACGTTCGCTCAAATAAAAATAATGAAGTGGCTGTGGTGGTTCGCGATCGCCAGTCGGTGGAATTTTTCCTACTCTTGTCAATGTCAATTGTGTCAAATCACCGGCCGGCGCGTCGTTGCGGTCGCGTGTTGTTTCAAATTGTCTTTGGTATTATAATATAATCTGTGGTATAAGTATTAAGTTTTTTTTTAATATTTTTTATGTAACGTTTTTGAAACTTTATAGGTTTTAGTATTATAGTAGGTTTTAGAGATTTTAGTTGATAGAAGTCAATAGAGACAGGCCTAAGAGACAGGCATATAAAAACCTAACGCTCAAGATGTTACCAAGTTGGGTAAACGAAACTTTACTAATTTAAGTTTTTACTTGATCTGTTTGCTGTCCACAGATGTTTCTTGATAACCGATAGCAAATTAATTATAGCGCATACTCACACCAGTCACCATAGATTGTATAAATACGGGAACCAGTCACTATCCAGTCATAATATATAGCAACATGATAATAACGGCAATCGGGACAAATAATTTATTACTACATTATAATATTATACAGAAACAATGTACCTATAGGATTAACATCAAAAGTCAAGCTAATATTAATAAAATTTAAATATTGTTACACCAGGTATTACCAGTCTTTAAGTAGGTATTTACTATTTAGTATTCTGTGGTATAACCTATCACACAAGTACACACTCAGACTTAGTGTTTTCCATTTTCTTTAATAACACAAGTTATTAAAAACATTACTTCCCACTACTATCTTAAGATTATACTAGTCACTCAATTGACTCATATCGGCATTTGGCTGGTGGAAGGTAGTTTTTAAAAACAAATGAGAATATTGCTCTTATTCCTCTGAGGAATATTGTGAGTAACCATTCCTCTTCGTATTGTAGTTACTATAATATGCCGTTCGTGTTAGGTAGGTAAAAGTTTTTAAGCCAAGACGCAGCTGATAACGTGCTAAATAATGGATTAGCAGGCAGCAGCATTAGCCATTACTATATTACGTCTTGCTCTGTGGCAAGCTGTAGGTATCCATGTAAAAGTGTTAACAAAAATAAATGTGTACAACATGTGTACAACAATGATCTGGAGTTTCGCTTTAATACATAAGTACATCGTAAGATAGTACTTCGTAGAGTAGACGAAGGAATAATTATTATAGTAGATATATTCCTATAATATGAAATTTCTAAATAATAAATTGATAATTTTGGTTAGTAAACGTAATCTGCACCTACTTCGAAAATGATTGTTGTTATTGTATAAATAGGTACCTACTAAGGATAAATGAAATCGGAATAATAAAATAATGATACCCTCAAGCGATGTGGACTGGGAACTGGGAAGGCTAGCAGTTGGCACGTATTCACAAACAGCGTGTAAGTGGATATCAAACGTGATCTTATATTGAATTGATAAGCGATGAGACGTCCTTATACTCTAAGAGATGCTTTTTATTTCCGTATATCCCTTACATATTGATAAAAAATGTAATTGTTTTTCTTTTCATTCTTAAAGATACAATTTGAAACAATATAAGTCTCGGGTTGGGTGCGAAAAATAACATCTCATCAGGAATTATAACATTAAAGTGTTAATTTTGATCTTTGGTTCAAAGAAATATACTTAGTTACATACAAAAAAATAAAAAAAAAAATACAATTTAACTTCATGAAACAGATCGCTATTTTTAGCTTTCAAGGAAAGGAATGAATAATAATGTTCATAAAAATGAAGTAATATTTTTGATAATGGCACAAGACACAAGTATTATTTCCTATGAAATAATACACAAAAATTTGATTACCTAATAATATTATCTAGCTCTCAGCCTCATGTCCACTCACAATCGTTCAGAAACACTAGCAGCCTTATTTCGAACGGTATACAGTTGTGTTTCATGAATGGTAATCTTTAGTGGGATAATAGCGAGGGTGGGCCGCATTAGGAATCGAGCTGACGAATCATAGTTCACCTGGTACTGCTAGATTGTAACGGATATGACTGTTTACAAAATATTTTTGTATTTTTTTCACACACATATAGTATAATAAGGTAATATGCTTATTATAATATGTTTAAGGTTTTTGAAGAATTTTATGCAATAAAACTTTAATGAATATGTACATGTATGTACTTACAATGTAAATTATATACAAACGAAAGTCTTAATAGCATACTATTTGAAGGTTGCAGTATTGCACATTTTTTACGCCTAGAATTAAACGATAGCAATTGTTAAGTAGTACAACCTAACCTATTACAGGCGTAAAATATTCTATTTTAATTTTATTTGAAAATAAAATAACGCAACAACTAAATATCTTGTTCAACGGATATTTATTCTGTTATAATATGATAACTAAACAAGATGAAACATAATATTATAGTTACAATGGCCATTGTCCACCCTTCACGTCGTAATAAAGGAGCGCGCCAAAAACTATAGGGCAGAATATCGCAAAACCAGCGTCAGATAAATAAATATAAAAACAATAAAACTCTTGTCTATGGGCGGGAAAATGGCTGCGCTGTGCTGGGGCTAGATAGGGCGACCATACTTTACTAATAAATTAAAATATAGTTTTAAGCATTATTTCAACTTTTCAAGTACGTTTAATTATTTTTTTAACTATTAGTTTTCAGTTAGGTCACATATTATAATACATACATATAATAGTAGCTAACGTTAGGTGGAAAATGGAATGTCTAAAAATAATGAGTATTGAGTACCTAAGAGTAAACATCTGTAAAATATTAATTTATTTAAATCGCTAATTTAATATAAAAATCTTACGTAGACTCTCATGTATGAAATTAAACACAGTAAATTAATTTAAACACGTGGCCACACGTTGCTGTCCAAATCCTATTCTACTTGAGAAAACAAAGTACCTATGTAATCAAAATTAAATTTGTAATAATCACTTACAAATTCAATTCAAGTCATCAATTCCGCAAGTAGTGATTCAACTCTTTATTTTTGAGCTTTAGACCAAAGAAAAAAAAGCATGGCCACCATAGCTGGCTAGTGTAGGTGGGCGAGGGGGGAGGGGGGGTGTTTTCAAATTCAATTGCGCTGTCCCGCGGCGATCTTTCCGAGCGCGTTCGAATTTCCAATTGAATATCAATCCAACGATTGGCCGATATGTGGATATGACTTGTCATTTTTGCGACGAATAATTGAATTTTTTTCACGTGTTTATGCAATTTTTGTGAGAGAAGTTTTGTTTTAAATATTATCAGGCGTCATTTGTTTACGTTGCTAGTGTAGGTATTCGATTATAATTATTTTTAACCAGTTTCCTCTAAATAAAAAAAAAAAACAGAAGGAAAGTAAA
Source organism: Colias eurytheme (assembly GCA_907164685.1). Lineage (NCBI taxonomy): Eukaryota > Metazoa > Arthropoda > Insecta > Lepidoptera > Pieridae > Colias > Colias eurytheme. The sequence goes on from CAJQZN010026885.1 coordinate 6,679, forward strand.
CCCGGGAACAATTGAATTAATATGTATCTAGAGACTAGCGAACAATTTTATCTGTGCTTGATGGAATTAAAACGTACCTAATAAATTTAAATAATTAGCTATAAATTAATATATTTTAATTAATAAAAACAATGTATACACTCTTAGTTTAGTATAGTTCGAGTTCAGAGCATTATAAAACCAAGCATTTTATTTATATAAGTCCAATAACATAGCGAATACAAAACGTTCGTAACCCCATCCACTACAAAGTTATTTTTAAAGTTCAGATCAAAGCAAATAATATGTGAGGAAGAAGTGTTGAACTTTAACCAGTTTGCGTAGAAATTGTTACGCGTCTCGCGGGAATGTGCTCGATATTCTAAACGCTTTCAGCTTTGGGGTTTTGTTTGTTACATGACTAGGTTGTAGCCCTTGGTTTTACATGCGTTATCTATACTAATATTATTAAGCTGAAGAGTTTGTTTGTTTGAACGCGCTCATCTCAGGAACTACTGGTACCTACTATTTGAAAAATTCTTTCAATGATAAATAGCCCATTTATCGAGGAAGGCTAAAGGCTATAGGTACATATATCGTTATGCTAAGACCAACAGGAGCGGAGCCAGTAGATTATAATATGGTATTGATAAATAAAAAAAAATATACGGTACCTAATGTACTATACTAGTAGGTACCTACCTGCGTGTAGGTTTTACTTCATGTTATGGTCGAAAGACCGAAAATATGTCTTTCAAAACTCTATTGCTAACGGAGTTTAGGAGGATGGATTGAAAGAAGTTTCATTAGTTTTTCATACAAACATATAACGCTTGATTGAATCTGGAAGATATTATACTCATTCTGGACACAGTATAATATTATTTGTGTTCTGTATTAGCTACTTTTATACGCATTTAATGATTTAAACCAGAGAAAAGACAATGGTTTGTATCTTTTGCACCTTTATTAAGGGTTTAATGCTCGATAAATTACGGTGAGATATTTGGCGAGAAATTATGTTATTGTGATTATTTATTGTTAGATTTTGTTGCTGATAATCGTACATGTTTTACATTGCTAAGCCAATAAAGAACTATTTATCATTAGCTCATGACGCTGCAAACATACCTAATAACTCATCCTCGGTTCTTAGTAAAATAGATTTACAACACCCTCCAATATTGATTAAAGTTGATACATCATTGAAAATTACAAACTGCCTTGCCTCGAATCCCACTAAGTTGAAATATAATTTTTTTTAAAGCAAATTACGCCGAAATTAATAAAACTCTATATGATACAGATTGGAAGAGTGTTTTGAACAATTGTAAAGATGTGAATGAGATGGTCGAAGCATTTTATGCCTATATTGATGATATTATTAGAACAAACGTCCCTTACTTTCCTTGTAAGAGTAAAAAATATCCACCTTGGTTTTCACATAATCTTATAAAAAGACTGAGAGAAAAAGAGAAGTTAAGAAAGCGTTATAAAAAGTATAAAAATCCACTAGATAACTTAGAATACAAATTACTAAAGAAACGCTGTGATAAATTACTTATGCAATGCTATAACGCGTATATGATCAAAACAGAGGCTCAATTAAGACAGAATCCCAAAAAATTTTGGGCTTACATTCACTCACGCAAAAATAACAACCAGAACTTTCCATCATTGATGACTTACAATAATGAGAGTTCCAGTAACGGTACAAGAATTTGCAATATGTTTGGGGCATATTTCTCATCTGTCCATAGTAGTGTAACGACAAACCCAAGTACCTCATCCACCAAAAACTTTACTCGCACATCAGACTCATTTGCATGTATTAAAATATCGCGGAAAGAACTACTCCAAGACCTAATTAACCTACAGATTGACAAGGGTTCTGGCTACGATGGCGTACCAAATTTTTTCATCAGGAAATGTGCAAATACATTAGTTGAGCCCTTACTTACTATCTATAACCGCTCATTGAGTACGGGCACATTCCCTGCGACTTGGAAAGTGGCTAAGGTTGTACCTATTTATAAAAGTGAAGATAACTCTAACATAGAAAATTACAGGCCTATTTCGTTACTTTGTGCATTTGGTAAAATACTAGAATCATTCGTTAGTCGTAAGTTGCAGGAATATTTCAAACCCTATATCTCCAATCACCAGCACGGATTCATTAAAATGAGATCAACCACTACAAATCTTGTCACCTATCTTGATAGCATTTCACAGGCATTAGATATGGGAAAACAAGTACATGTTATTTACACAGACCTTAGCAAAGCCTTTGACAAGGTACCGCATCACGTACTTGCTTCAAAATGTGAGGAATATGGTTTAGCAAGTTCACTTTTGCATTGGCTCAAATCATACATACAGGGAAGATCATTCCACGTAGTTCTTAATGGATTTGAATCAATGAAATATAATATTACCTCTGGAGTTCCCCAAGGGTCAAATTTAGGCCCTATTCTCTTTAACATATTTGTAAACGATATTACTCAATGCATACATAGCTCGACTCCCTTCATGTACGCAGACGATCTTAAGTTACTGAAGGTTATTGAATCACCATCAGATTGTGTTACCCTACAAAACGACGTGGATGGAATCGTTACCTGGTGCAAAAATCACAACATGATACTGAACACTAAAAAATGTTTTCATATGAATTTTTGCCGAAGGGTAAGTGGTCTTATCTCGCACGAGTATGTTATTAACAACACCGCTATTAATGAAGTCGACACTATAAGAGATTTGGGTATATTGGTGGACAAAAAGTTAACTTTTTTACCGCAGATAGATGACATAGTAAAAAGAGCTTCAAAAACTTTAGGGTTTGTTATTCGCAATACAAAAATGTTTAAAAATGCCCAAACAAAAATTACCTTATACAACTCTATAGTAAGAAGTATAATAGAATACGGTTCTGTTGTCTGGCGCCCACACTATGCAACACATATCCTCAGATTAGAGCGTATTCAACGCAGGTTCACAAACCATTTAGTGTTCTACGCAGGCGAATCAAAAAATCTGAATACGTATGAAAGCCGACTGAAAAAGTTTAATATGACATCGTTGGAACAACGCAGAAATCTGTTGGATATGGTTTTCCTGTACAAAGTATTTCATAATGCAATTGACTGTGAGAAGCTACTTAGTCAATTTAAATTCAATATCCCTAAGCATTATCCAAGGAAACAAATTACGAACTTGCTATTTGCACGTCAAAACAGAACTGTTCTGGGTCGCAACTCCCCCATTCCTAGACTATGCACCTTACACAATAAATATAGCAACTCAGTGGATATTTTCTCAGACTCCCTCTATAAGTTTCGGAAAGCAATGCTTAACATTAAGACTTAACTCTTTTTCAAATTCAAATATAATTGTCTTTATTCCGTAATATATAGATGAAATATTTAATGTACCTAATAACTTTTATATTGCCTGTTGTAATTAATCAGAACTCTTTAATGATAAGAGCACACACATTTCTTATTTGTTTAATTGTATAGATATATTGTGTATAGAAGAAGATATCGCCTAATTTTATTATTAATCTTTGTGAATGTAGTGTTCATCTGTAATAGTTGTGCATAATAATGTGTAAATCCTATGTTACTGTTTTACGTGAATGATACATATGTAACAACTGGTGATGAACCTTTTTAATAAATAAATAAATAAATAACAACATTTAGAGGGCAAACCTAAATGTTGTTATTATATTTGCAGTGGGTACACTTAATAAATAATAGACGAGCGGTCTCACACTTTTCGATAACTCGATAACGAGGCATTAATTTGTGGACATCGATCAAAAGTAATCCTCCGCATATTGCGACTGGTCGCACGACAGTCGCGTGCGAGTCGCGTGTGAGTCGCGTGCGGGTCGCGTGCGCGGTTAATAAAGGGTTAAATTACATGTTTACGTTGCTAATGCCTGTGTTTACATGGAATTACACAGTTTTCGATTTAGATTGTGGGTGTAAACGGTAGGGGTAAGAGGGAGTGTAATTCGATTTTATTAATTGTATTTTGTTTGAAATAATGTCGTTTATCTTTTGTACAATGGTTAGTCTGTTGTATTATCCATACAAATATTATAGACCATATTATCTTTCGATAGGACGTTTTAATCTATACTAATATTATAAAGCTGAAGAGTTTGTTTGTTTGAACGCGCTAATCTCGGGAACTACTGGTCCGATTTGAAAAATTATTTCGGTGTTAGATAGCCCATTTATCGAGGAAGGCTAGGTAGGCCATATTATATCATCACGCTTAGACAAACAGGAGCGGAGTAGGTAATGCGGGTGAAACCGCGGGGAACAGCTTGCATTAAATAATATGTGAATGCGTAAGTTTGAACATCTTTCGCTTCACAATGGACATTGGACACGTCATAATTAAAACCCTGCTGACTGCATTTATATTTTATTTTCCTAATTCATATTTCATCTGGTGCGAGCTCATCGAGGACGTAAGTAAAACAAATCGTTAAGATTTTCTCCAGATTTATAATGTTCGATATGAACGCACACTAGCTCTATGGTTAACTTAATTGCGTGCGCATAGGTATTAATTCCATAGTACAAAGTATTGATTTCAATGTAAATCTTAGCTAACTTATAAGAGGCAAGTTGATGCTATAAAGCACTCACTTGTTATAACTAAACTAAGTAATTTTGTGCGAGCTTATTAGTTTTAAAGGCCTCTAAGTATTACACATTGTTATTCTCTTGTTTGTATCAAAATACAGTCGCGACGAAAATTTGTAAGAAAATTTATAATTTAATTATTTCACTAGGTACTAGGTATATTTTACTAATTTTGATATAGGTATTATTTTGATGAGCAAAACGAATGTTTCTATTCGTTTTGCTCATCAAGATAATAAATAAGCTGCAAATCAAAAACAGGTACAGATATTTTGTTAATCAGCCTGAATTTAAAATCTGTTTAATTGTAAGTATGTAGATACTAGGTGTAGAGTGTAGACTAGTTACATTACTTACATATTAACTTTACTCTATCTAGTTTCTTGCCCATCGGTGGTTGTATAACACTTGTAAATGCTTACACGAATAAAAAAGCTTGACTATTTAATAGAAGATAAAAATATAGACAAAAATACCTAATATTGGAAATGACATTCCAAGGAAATCCTTCACATTACCCTTAGGTACCTACATGAAACAGATACCTAAAAAAATTAAAGTAATAAGTAGCGAAAACTAAATATATTATTATTAAAATAAGCGCCTGATTGTACACAAATATTAAGATTCCACACAATAGTGAGGGTGTGCGTCTCGAAAAGTTGACAACTAACAACTTGCAACAAATTTGAGAGCATTACACATCACGCTTGTCTTAAATTTATGGTTACATACATATCTATTTTACATATATCTCTCTATTTTACATAAATACATATATATTTTATACGGCTGTGATTAGGTTGTTTTTGTTTAAAGCTAGGTAGAGCAATTAATGGGTAAACAGAACTCTCTACCTAAATAAACAATTTAAATTTTTAAACGTAATACATATATGCAATACATAATATTATAGCTCTGTCAATTTTCCTCTCTGGAATTAACACTGCTTTAATACATCATGGTAGTCTCCTAGATAGTGACCATTATTACATTGTATTCTTACAATACCAGGGCTACCTATAACTGAAGTTAAATGAATACAATATAACACCGCCACAGTTCTACATAATGTCAACTCGTAGGTAGTAATAAAGATGACTTGCTTGGACAATGACAGAAACAAACACTGTAAATGTTCAAAAGCTTCTAAAAGCCTAGTGTTATAAAATAAATAAAATAAAAAAATAAATAAAAAAGAGTTTATTTTCTCACATTGGTTACATTAAAT
>CAJQZN010026887.1:0-12139 GCA_907164685.1 Colias eurytheme
ATATACGTGGGCTCGTTCTTTCAACATTATGGACATATTTAGAAAAATAAGCCCAGAAGTATCGTACCTATAACAATTTTAGAGCCCGTCCATGCTGCCTTTTTATGTATTAACGTTTAAATGGTCACTTAAATGATCTGTTCACATATAGGCAGATAATATAAGGCAAATTATTATTTTAACCCTTTATGAATAAGGATCAAGTTGCTCACATGTGTGAATTGGTGATGTGCAATAATTAGCACAACGTATGCGTATCAGTGTTTGTTTGAAGTATATAAAAGTGTTAAAATTATGTGTACTTATATTCCGTTTTGTGTTCAATTATTTGTGCTTTTATAACTTCGCAACACGCACACTTAATTGTTTCACGCTGTATTTTGACTTATAAATGAATTAATTCTAGAATCACATCACTAAAATACGATTCCACAAACTTCGGACTGTGTCATATAAAATGTAGTTTTGACAGTTTGGTCTATTATATTTGCATTTAATTGTAATCTATTCCATAAGGTATAGTTCGCTTAATTGTAGGTATTGCCTTAAAATTTGTTCCTCGCTAACATTATGATAGGGAATTGCTTTAAGTCACTGTTTGCACTTGTTCTGTTGAATATTGTCTTAATAAGTACCTATTTATATATTTATATACTCAATTTAAATATGTTTCTTAAAAGTATTATCTTGATCTGATTTTTATGGTTATTCGTTGATGTGCAACAACATTAATTGTACCCAAAACTGAGCTGTCTACAATCTACATTTTAATTTCTTTATGTAGGTACCAAAATTGTTATATTAAATGAGGATAAACATAATATTATGTACATTGATTTCTCGACTTTATATTATTAATGAGTTTGCTTTAACTAAATACTTACTGCAATTAATGCATATTAAAGTGTTAAAATATACCTACCTGAATTTTATTGAATTTTGAAAAACAATTACAATGAACAGTTTGCAAAAAAAATATTTATTTAAAACAAAATATCCAGATGTTAATGTTGTTGTTATCGACGATAATATAATTTGTATAAGTCATCACAAGTATTTGAGAATTGTATTTGCTTTTTATAGATTTAGAGTAAATATAAGACTATGATACATTTTGTAATAAGCATAATAAACAGTTGCTATTTTTAATAATAACAATATAATATTTATTAATTTGTTTTATTCACTTTTACTTTTACCGTTTCAGAATAAAAAAAATTAGACTAAAGTCTTACTTATATAGAGAGGATGAGCTATTCCTGAAAACTATGAGATAAATAAGTAAGAAGTTCTTACAAATATAAATTAAAGAAGTAAAAGAACATAGTTAAGTATTTTTCTATTCAAGATTGCACATGAATGGTAAGACAAGGGATAAAGCATATATTTCCAGTAAAAAGGAAAATACCACACTTATGACATGGGAATATCTTTATAATGGCTTACCTATATTATCAGATTTGAGTGTCCAAAGAATTCTCGCAAAGGCATGTATCACCAGGTATCCAAAAGTACCTAAATCCAGCGTTAATCCGACCCCACGGTATTCAATATTTTTACGTTAGACAAATGGTGATTCTGCAGCCATACTGGCGTCCGGGTGCGTCGTTTACTACCTAATGACACCTGGAGGATTAATACGAGTCTAACGATACCCCATTCAATCAATTCGGCTATCCGATACGGATTTTAGAGGTACTCTTACATGGACAGCGTTGAGCTTCAGAGAATATTTTGCTCTCAATTGGTCTGGATATTGAAATGGTTTGGTTAGATTTCAGGGATTTCACCTCGTAATGTGTTGATATGTTTATGGTCTTTCATTATGCACGTGTCGATGTTGGCGGCTTCTCGTGGCCATCTCGTTTAAGTGACATCTATAATATATTTTATTATTCAGCCAATTATGCCAAATTACCATGCCACGTTACACGAATAAACAGCAGGCACAAATGATGAAATTTTGTGATTAAAATAAATGTCTAAAAAATATCAATTGTAGTCCAGTTACCTCTTACTACATTGGTATACGTACTTACATGCGAAATATTTTGATTAAATAGTTTATAGGTGTGTTCAAAATTAACAAGCCCTGACCAAGAGTTAATTAGGCAGGTCTGCAGGTAGCATAACATTTTATTATTAGCTGTAAAGAAGTAATCCTCTCGCATCCACACTGGGTAATGCTCAGCAATACCAAGGTAATACACAACAGAGTTAGCACTTCGACGGGTCACGTACCCACGTAAAGTGTGATAATGTCGACACAAAGGGTACGTTACTTTCTAACAAATCCAAGGCAAGACGCTGATTGTGATTTAGAGGGAGCTTTATTTTTCTATTACTGGACATATATTTCTGTCTGCGAATTGTGGAAAGTTGTTGATACGATTACGAAAGCGTTTGTTTCAATCATGGGAATAAACGATAGGGATTGTTTATGGCGAAATTTTCGATAGAGAAGACTGATAATAAACCAGAAGTTTTTGTCCTTTTTGTTAGGTGCTACCAGCTTTATATTATATATACTTAGATGATTATGAATATTTATTTTCAAAATTAACGTTTCCTACAAAAAATGTTAATTCCGTTGATTAATGCTAAAATAAGCAAATAAATTCCCGTGAAAAGAAACAGATTTGCGAATAAGTGAAAACAAAAAGCAACCTTATTTCGGTAAAGGTAAATATTTCTAAGCTTCGCTTCTGTGACCTTAATCATAATAAGTGAGGAGACAGGTGCTGGTCGCTGGATTCTTGGATTAATTATTATTTCCACAGTTAAAGAATAACCGTATAATTATTGTTTATTGTTCTGTTATATTTTTTTCAATAAGCGGAGTGGCTCGACTATTTATAGAGATCTAACACGTGGTCACATTGAAATATCACTCAATCTGCAATCAAAAGTAGGATTTTTATTTTCATTATTATGAACAAAACTAATTAATTACTATTAAAATAAATTCCTCATGGTTATTCATAGACTAAATTGAGCTTTGATGCTTCTTGCATTCGTTTTAGTATGAATTGGTCGAAAATTCAATAGGTCTAGGAGATATAGGTATCTACACATTAGCACCTATGAGAGAGGAGGAGCTTTTCTCTTAAAATACTATTCGTAAGGAAGTTTATAAGTCAATTATACTTGATTGTTATTTTGTTTACTAAACACGGTTTCTGAATACAAAAATGGGCTGGGCTCTAGCCCAGAGCTTTTTAACTCTATATCTAGTCTTAGTTAATTAGTTCGTTCTCTTTCTCTTAATAAATAAATGAAAGATCAATAGAAAATAATTATGCAAGGGATAACAAATAAATGGGAATCTAATAAATAGTTAATGGATTATAATCAGACAATAATATTATATTATATCTGTGCGGACTCCATAAATATATACAAATTTAACCAGTTAAAGAAGTGAATTTGAATTACTAAATATTATTTACACCACAACAAATATCTGATCTCCGCTTTATCACTTTTTATACACTGGTAGAACTATCGAGTAACATTCAGAGAAATGTTTATCAATTACACAGCAATAGAGATGCAGTGCCAATCAGCCTGGACCAGCCAGCGTATGCAGATCGATCGCAATATGTATTCAATGGAATTGTACTTAAGCCCACTTGAGACGATTACATTTAGCTATGGCACCAATTGTTATGGGATTGTGCACATTGAAGCGAGCTAGGTACAGTTAGGTACCTAGTTCAGGTACCTTATGTAACGGTTACCTACTTTAGGTACCGCGTACCCGCTAGGTAATGTTACAGTAGGTTCCTAATTTAGGTTCGGTTTGGTAAAATATTTGATCGTTAGAACGTTCGAGTAGATTTTATTTCAATTTTGTGTTAAGAAAACAAATCAGGGATTGCTAGTACAGGTTTAAATATTTTATGAGTAAGTAATAACAAATTCAATCACTTTTTGAGGTTATTTTTTCTACCCACTTTTTCCAATCACGACCTAATTTATTATAACACAATGTCTACTCACCCGAAACTTATAATTAAAATCATGTTAAACCATTCAAGTGTGTAACGTGTTATCCAATAAACCAATACGCCAATAAAACAAATACTAATACCACATGATATAATATAATACTATAGGCTATAGCTAATACGATAAATAATAAATCTCATATCGCTCAACGCTAAAAGTTCAACACCAGACACTTGGTCAACAGTTGGTTATTGCCAATATGATTAACTATTATTTAGGTCAGGCAGTCTGGCGTAGTTTATGCTTCGAGAGGATGTTTCAGGAATAAGTGTATGTAGTCTGGGCTTACAACGTACCTACGTTTAATTAATCATGTGTGGGACAATGTAATTTATAGTTGTATGTTTAGTTATTGAGCTGTTTATACAAAAGACATTTTATAATTGTAGCAAAACAATAAATCAACTTGCTAAAGTTTTATTTTAAGTACAATTAATAATTTGCCCTGGAAAAGAACATGGCTGAAAAACTACAAAGAAATAGTAGGTAATAACGATTTTTTTAGAATACGATTTAGAATCTAGTAGCTATAGTTAAATATAGTAGAAGTAAGATTTTACCAGTTTAAACATAATTTATGATTATTGTTCTTTAGGAACGTATTGGCGATATACTAAAAGCTCTGAATCAAATAGCTCCTTTGTAGTTCTGCCTCGCAGTATTTGGATAGATGTATCATAATTGCGACGTGCCTTTGTTTCACGTTTACAAACGTGCTAAAACCGTTTCGAGTTAAAACCACGTTAATCAACAGCTGGAATTTGACTGCTCTAGTTTCTCTTTTCAGATTTAAACGTTTTGGTAAGAACGTTTTTCACAAGTAACACTGCATTGTCGAGGTGCGACGCTCATTTTGTTAAAAGGCTCCGCTTCAAGTGTCTTCAGAAATGTGAATGTTCTTGCCAGTACCAAAATGAGGACTCCTTTGTTCTTATTCTTGAAATTCTTGCCGCTCTAAATGTATGTGTGATGGGAGTACCTACCTTCTTTTGCGCATTTTTGTACTTTGTTTGAATGTAATTGCGTTGAATAGAGAGGGGTAGATATATCCCTCTGAGAGATATATAATATCTACCCCTCTCTATTCATTTATTGTAAAATAAAAAACATATGAAGATAAATCGAGGGAAAAGTACTAACTTATTATGACAGTTAAAATAAAACCTCGTAAGAGTGCCTGATTGAGGTATTCATTTTTTTCTGATCTTTACTAACCTAATTCTTGATTACATAAAAACTTTCGGGCGGCTGTGAAGTCGTTAAACTTCAATTTGTTTGAGTATTAATTTCAATTTATTCTGTCAAATCGGCATAGAAGCCAGACAGCTGTTTCAATAATCTGATTGGTGAGGTTGGGTCTAGTGCTAGGGGGCATACTAATTCATTCAAACCGAGCAGAAGCTTTGCTTTACCCGGGGTTAACAAACACCAACAAACCGTGAGATTTTTGCATATAATTCACGTATTCTGAATGCATTCTCTGCAGGTAAAAATAGATAACATTTAAGTATTCCAGAGGTTTAGTGTGCGGGGCGCGGGCAAAGCTATCCTTGTCATTTGCATGGCGGCCACCCACGGATAAAACGTCGTATGCAATGCTTTCACAAAGTAATACTTTCTACGATATTTTCTATGTAATTTAGATTTTATTTTTCTGTATTTGTGAAGTAGCTTCACTTTGATAAAATATTTAAAAAAGTTGTTACTTTAAATTCAAGAACATGCATCTGGTTTATTGATTTAATTGTTTTTTGGCTCTACTTTCATATGAAGTACAATATAAATAAACAGGTTTTACCTAATCTAAGTCTACTTTGATCAATAAAAGATCGCAGGTTTATCTTTAAAATAAAATAAAGAACAAGTTCTTATAATGTTAAAGTTAATAAAGGTACCTACATAACGAATTCAGAGCTCGTAATTAATTAGCCGCCAGAATGATTGGACAGAATAAGTAATTTCGTTACCTTCATTTCTTGATACCCATTCATGTAAGATTTGCGAACAAAAGTACAGTTAGATTAGAACGTCTGGACGTCTGAATTGATCCTAATTGTACCTATTTATTTCATTAGAACTCACAAAAAATATACAATGACATAGAGCAATTTTCGATTATGCTATTTGTTATTTCCATAGCCATAATATCTTGGGTGGTATATTTTATATGAAAGAATACCTTAATCATGTACAATGTCTTTTTATTTTCTGAACAATCAGTAAAGACGCACACATTTCCGTAACGTGGCAGCATGAGGTATAATGGGATGGTAATATCGCAACCTGTGATGTATTAGCTACATTTGCATGAAGATTGACGTTTCATCTTCAAATGGTATAAATGAATATAAGAATAACATTTACGATGATTTCTCGCGAAGCTTTTAGATTAAAATCAACCTGTAGGTACTACAATCTCATTTAGGAATTATTTACCTACTTATAACAATACTATACATAAACATTATATATAAAGCAATTTAAATAACATATCACTAATAATAATTAAGTAAGTTACTCTAAAGACCACATATAAGTATATGAGTATTCTCGCCTGAAAAGCTCAATTTTCAGCAGCTGCATTTAGTTTCTTCAGTTAAGTTCCATTTAGCACTATAGCCAAGTTGTCATAGTAATTATATCAAGCGGAATCGAACCGCGACCAAGAAAAGAGCCTACTCCACAAACATCTCAGCTCTAATACGTTTATATATAAACGTTCTCCCCATTCCATCCCCTCAGTTAAATGCGATAGTCTAGCCTCATCACTCTTCATATACAAAATGCGGCAGACATTCATTTCAATTATGTTATTGTTTGCTGTCGCCGTTACTGCGAGAGGCTCGGATTTGGGTAAAGACGGATTCAATTATTATAAAGGTATGTGATTTTTGTTTTTATTTTTGCGACACGCTATATTTACGGATGTTATTTATGAATACATGGACATTTTATTTTAGTCACATACCTACTGCTATGTCATAATTGTTCATTGATAATATCATAACTACAGAGTAAAATGTTTTTATTAATAGTTTAAGTAACTATGTTAGGTTTGGTAAGTTAATATATAATATGTACGTTCGCTCTGTACGTACGTACGTCTATTATTAAATTTACTCATTATTAAAAAAATGTGACAAAACCACGTATTTCATGTTTTATCCCCATAAATACCCCTTGGTATTTTAATATGTGGAATTTTTAAGGATTTGAATAAACTTAATCATATTTTTACATACCTACCTAGGTATTTAATAAAACTACCTACTATGTTTAAGTATGTGAAATTGTATAACTTCATACTCATAAATACAACCAAGATAGAATCTAATAATCCTCATTAATTCATAATCATCTGATAGCGCTTTTAAAATGTTACTTTGACTCCTCTTTACAAATGAATGTCGAACTATATTAAAGTCTTGTAATCATTAATGAAACATTTTCTGATCTCCATTTCAATTGATATTAATTACGCACGATTCAATTAATTTTCATCAATATTCCCTTTTAATTAAGGCTCAAATCAGTCTGCGTAGGCCTTTTTATCTCGCTTTCAGGCTGTAAAAAGCCCATGTTATCAAAGGTTTTAAAGGTATGTTTACGCAAATGAAAGTATTTTAATAATGATAATTCTTTTCTAAACCTTATATTATTATTTATTTTGCTAATTTTATTCGATGAGAAACTTTTATTTGTTGTGGTTGGTTTCTTTTTCATTTATAATTTTAATACATCGGCATCGTAATAAACACGTTATAAGTAATTTTCAACCTTTTTCAGATTATTTGCGAGCCAAGTCTGATGACATCTTTGTAGATTCACCATTCGAGGATCGTGTAATATGTAAGTATAGAGGATTTTTTTTTAAATATTATGTAAAATATATTTTTGCAATGTATCTGCATATCTACTTTTTGGAAATACATAATGCATTACTAGTAGATATGTGTCCATAATGTTATAAAATAGGGATAAAAGGTATTACTACGTACTACGTAGGTCATTATTATTGAGCCAACAATACTCCATTGTAAATATGTAAATATGTAGTTTAAATTTAATATTAAGCTTAATGTGTTTTAATGATAATGAAATAAAACGTAGGTTTTAAGTATCAAATATTATTGGAAACCAATAATAATATAATTATAGAGATCATGTTTCTCGTTGTTAAATTGATGTATAATTTCATGTAGGTAAATATTTCCGAGTTTACTAAAATATTTTTTTTTTAGATTTCTTTCGTACTCCACTGCAACAGCTTTACCCAGATTCGCCTGTAATACAAGAATACAGAAAAAGAACGGCTAATATATTCAAAAGTAAGTTAAAAAAGAAACAAAAAAAAAAATATCTATCTCTAAAACTCGGACAGGAAAAAATGTGGTCTAAAAACACAAAAAAGAAACATTCTTGTCGGAATTTTGTACCATAAGTTTTTATGCGTTTTGTAACTGTAGCAAAGTATTTAACTAAATTTACTTATATAGAACGAATGCCTAGTAATTCCTAGCTCTCGGCTGCAGAATAGTTTAGTATACTATTAATACCATTTTAATCATTACCAAGTAAAATAATATTTTCGATAAAATTTAACATTAAATTACGTTTAGATTATATTTTGTAACAGAATTCAGTCTAGTCTTCTGTTTCATCTAGATTTTAGTAAAATCGATTAAAGTTTGATTAATGGAATGAAAGCGCCATTAATTAAATTTCGAAGGACTTGGCTTAGTACTGAAATTTCGCATCTTCATAATACGTATACTTTATGAGTCTGCAAAAAGGATTTTATCTAAATTAATTTTAAGTTTTAAAAATATTTTTTTTTACGTTTTATAGATCACATGCTGAACAGAGAGCCGGGAGGTGTGCCGAATAAACGTACGTCCAAGACTGGTCTATCACTTCTTATGCAGAGCAAACAGGATTCACATCCTACGTAAGCATACCATGATTAACTTATACTTCTTTACACTTTTTTTTATGCTGATACTAGATTTCCGCCCGCGGCTTCGCCCGCGTTTTCAAAGGATAACCCGCATAGTTCCCGTTCCCGTGGGATTTCCGGGATAAAACCTACCCTATGTGTTAATCCAAGTTACCCTCTATATGTGTGCTAAATTTCATTGTAATCGGTTCAGTAGTTTTTACGTGAAAGAGTAACAAACATCCATACATCCATACATCCATACATCCTTACAAACTTTCGCCTTTATAATAGTATTAAGATAAGGGGAGCGCTTGGCCACTATCTCGCCTGATGGTAAGCTGAGATGTGGCCTAAGATGGAGCGCGCTTCCCTAGAATGTACCTGTTCACTCTCCTCTTGAAGAAAAGAAAGACAGAGAGAAAGATACAGCTCTCTCTCTATGATCGTTAAGATATCGACAACGCTGGCAAGTGCCGCTTTTTGGTTCTTGAATATGCTTCGTACGGTGTTTTTCTTCATCCATTGGAGCAGTAAAATCCTGAAAATAAAATAAACCTGAAATTAAAATAAAGCAGTTGCCCATAGTCGATGCTGATCACTTTCTATCAGGTTACATGTCTGCTCTATTAGGTACCTTCTATTTCATAATATATTCTCTGGCTTTAGATATCATTAAAAATCCAATGAACAATATATTTTAAAATAATATTTAAGGTAAAATTATTAGCGATTGCCAATATAAATGCCCCTCCACATTTGGTTTCCCGTGATACGTGATAGATTTACATTATATCCGTAGTATGTTATAGGTATAAAGTTTGAAAAAAATATTAATCATTATATTGAGTGACCTACTGCCGATTAAAAATAAAGTTCAGAAACCCATTACTGTATTACCCGCTACCAACTCCCAGCGAACTTCACCTAACAAGTTGGTGATAGAAGCAAGTTAATTACGAAATAAAGTGACATTTTCCAATTGCGGTTCCTTTGAAACCTTCGGCAGAGTATTTGCCTTTAATTAGTTCGATTGCAGCCAAATATAGACAATCGGCTATTTCAACTGGACAAGGGTTGTTGAAACTTCGTTAGGTAAAAGTTACATCGCACATCACCTTTTAGTTTTTAATTAAGCATTTATACTTGTGACTTACCTATTTACAAAGGTATTAAACCTTTGTAAATAGGTGCTATCTGGAAGGAGACTTAATCGATTCTATTTTGGTATACCCTTTATTACGTATAACGAGCGTAGAAGATAATTTACGACGAGAAATATAACTTTATTAATGGAAAATTTGTATAACAACAGCAGGCTTAGATTTCAATATTTCATTATTAGGGTAAAGTCTAAAATATAGATATACTTATTAAGATTAATCAATTGTATGTTTTTATTACAGAAGTGATGATGAACACTATTGCCTCTACGGTAAATAAAGTAACATATTAATGAAAAAGGTAAAAATTTTATAAACTTATCTATGCAATTTTAATGGTTTTCACAAAAAAAGAAAATTATTATATGTGTGTGTGTTTTTTTTTCAGAGTGCTTAGCATAAAACAATGCTATTATTACCTCGTAAAAAATAATTTAATATAAAATGTAGCTGTTCCGAGATGTCAGATGTTTGCGAGTGTATTGGAAGAAAAAGTTATTAAAATCATTTATTTCGTCTTGGATGAATAATTATTTATTAATGAAATAAAAAAAATGGTATTTACATTGTTACATTCTGAATATGTATGTTTGTTTCATTTTACAATTACTATTGTAATGATTTCGATACGAAAGATAAATAAAACAAATACGTGAAAGCTTTAACAATCTTTTGTTTTATTCAACACATCCATAAAACATGGAATGCAAATGTTTTACTAAAAAAATTATACAAGGTAAATAAACTGGCCCAGTAGACAAAGTAACAATTACAAAACGATAACGAAGTTAGAAATCGCAAAAATGTATGGGATTGACATACGCCGCGTTAGATCACGTGGTCTATCTAATGTCAATCCCATACATTTTTGCGATTTCTAACTTCGTTATCGTTTTGTAATTGTTACTTTGTCTAAGGCCCCTGGATAGAAAAACACGCAGGACGGATGCTTCGTGAAAAATATCTACTTTATGCCTATGGGGATAACAAAGTTTGGTACTACATCATATGAACAATATTTATTATTTCTAGTTTGTTTCATATTCATTACACACAATAGTTACTGAGACAAAAATTAACTGTTGCAGGAAAATTAATCTGTACCTACTATGTTAACTTTTTTACAAACTTTTGACAAAAATATCGACATTACTTATTCATCGTAATTTTAATACAATCGTGGCCAATAATAATAATCTGTTCAATCTATTGATCTCAAAGGAAATAATTACAATTCCCGTAAAATTGTCGTCCGATAAAACTGGCATTCATAAAGTTGGAGATATTGAGCGCGAAGATTCTGCTAGTGATGGCCTACTTTTTTCTGAATAATGGCTGAAGCGAACCGTATCGCGGAAAAAATCTTGAAATGATTGGTTGCCTAACAAAAGAACATTTTGTAAGGAGCATTTAAAATGCAAAGGCGACTGGCCTTTGTACGCTTTAAAGATAATTCTGCAGAGGGATAGGGCAAATCGAGAAAGGGTGACTTTGCGAATAAGAAAAGCAACCAAGGTGTTTCAAGTCAACTGAATTCATTATTATAGTAGAAATGCTTCGGTACGAGTTGGGTTATTCTATTACCTCATGCCGGGATGTCCATTCATGAAATCGCAATATTTGCATGATTTGCAATCTGTCTTTGAGATAGGAAACTAATAATTGTTATTGTGAGCAATTTGCATTTATTTAGAATTCCCGAATGATAGTATTTGTATTAAAACCTCGATAAGTATACATAGATAGTTTTATTAAATTGGTCAGAAGCCGGGTCAAGCCGCATCACTAGTTCTCATTAAAAAAGCAAATTGTACAAAAACGGTCAATTGGAAAGTGCATCAATTGCAGTCAACTACCATTCAGGTAACTGTAGGGCAAAACGAAGTTCAGTTAAGACGAATTGATTGGAATCCATCGAACCATGACTGGCTAAGAGAATTATCAGTGGAATACATTAGTTCGTTACTATTGCAAATTCTCTTGAGTTATCCCAAGTATAAAATGTGCGATGTCGGTACCGCCGAGTAGA
>CAJQZN010026888.1:0-15422 GCA_907164685.1 Colias eurytheme
CAATTTTAAACGAAAACTATCCGTGGTGTTAATAATGCTGACACATATGACAAATAGAAATGCAAATAATATCTTATTTAAAAATCAAAAATTTTATCATATAATGTAAATAGTAATATTATATAATTTCCGTCAATACATTTACACACATTTCATTGCACACTTAACAACTATGCTTAGTTGATCTAATGGAAATGAATTACGCATAAATAATTATAATGTTTTAAATGAAACATATATTTCGATAAAACAATAATGAGTCGTGCATTTGTCAGAATAAACGACTATTACTAGCGAAAGCTACAAATATGCGGTTATTGCGGTATGTAACCACACCATTTGATGTCAATGTTTTATTTTGTTCCACTCATGCTAACTGCGCTTTCACAGATAATTCATACCGTCCAGACACATGTGCTTTTTACTGCTATTTAATAAAAAGTTAAATATATAAAAGACAGTCCAACCACATGGACGAACGCTCTATTTATATCTCAGAATACGCTCAATATATATCAACTCTATATATCTATATAATATCTTTTATTATGTTGTTTAGTTGTAACAAACTAACAAACTAATACCTCACCTATACGGTCTACCTACTTTCAATATTTCGATATTAACTTTGAGGTCCGCTTTGTATCCAGCGCTATTTAGAATTATTCATTCGTATACTAAACTCAATAAAGCACTTCAAACTAATTGGACCCATTCTCAACATAGGCTCCATGTCTGTCCATGATAAAGTCACACACCCGTAACGTTGATAGCTGAACCCTGAAATAAAAATAAAGAATAGCCAAAAAGTTTCCTGGGTCACATTAAGTGACCGACCACAAACCGTAATGAAACACACATGACACTATCCCGAAAGTTCCCACATTTGGACCAGACATAAGGAAATAACGAAGCAGAATAAATGTGGACGTTAAGATGAATCCTTCGGAGCCTCTGATCCTCTCTACATAGATTAAAGACAAGCACTCAAACGGAAAATCTGTTCGACTAAGCATGTGCCTACTGTTTGATTTGTTAATACAATTTTAATATAGCAACCCATATTATGTACCCTTAACAAATGTCTTTCGACAAATCACAGACAAAATTATTTTTAATTGTGTTAGTATAGATATTAATTTTACGAAGCAGTATTTTCGAGATCACAATGTAGATGTTTTAAATATTTTCTATAAATATATAAAATGAATTATCATTCCAAAATAAATGATTTGAGAATAGATATATCTTTTATTCGCCATAATGAATGGCTTTATAAATAATTTTCCATGACAAAAATATAAGTGGAATGTCTACGCGGGCGAGCGTCAAATTCAACCTTTTGAAATAATTACAAAACTTTATTTTCTGTCAAAACTTTCCCTTACCTTTATTAATTCTATAATAAACGTTTGTTTTAAATTAGCGATATTTGAATATAAACCAAAAATTATAATTATAAATTCACTGCTGAGTTTTGATACTCGTAAGCTTTATGTAGTTTAGCATGAATGCGGAGGTAGGTATATAAAAAGTTGTACAATGCTGGTTCAGAAACTAACAGGAATCGTCTGCAAACGTATACTAATATATAGTCTGGTCTTTCATAAATTAAATTCAAAGTATACATAATTATTCGTATTAATAGCCTATTGATGCACATTTGCGTTGAAACATTCATTCAATATACCTATATTATAATCCATATACATCTATAGGTTTTTGTCGAACTGAATTTCCCAAAAAGGGAAAGTCTAGTCCAGCACCTATTTCTTTTCTATATGAGTGTTATTTAGTGGCAGTATTGAGTGCATACCTTTTTTATCTAAACACAAAAAAATACGAAATAACACAAAAACAAATAACCATTTGATATATTATTTCATCAATTTCAATAATATGTTTGCTCTTCTGTTTACTCATACCCCAGTAAACGTATATTAACTGCATGTATCTAATTTATCACATTAGATACGTAACATCTGAATCTGATATGAGAGTCGAGACCTCTTGGAGTTAACTGGTCTAGCGCGGATGAGAAAGAAAAGTATTTGTCAACGTCTGGTGTCAAATAGCGAGCATTAAGATCCACTGACAAAGGAATTTTGTGACGATTGTACTAACATACGGATGTTTAAATTGTTGAACTTCTTTTTTTTAATATGGTCTAAGATCCGAACATAAGGCGAAATTCAACGGCGTGATAATAGAATGAGACCAATTTTATAATTAATTTAGTCTATTAAAAAATGTATTAAAAATGGGTTGACTGGGAAAATCCTGGACAGGACATTTTTAATGAATTAATTTTTTTTTATTTATTTTTATTTTTTATTAATTGCAGTTTCCAGATAATAAAACAATTTTGTAATAAAACAGTGCTGACATAATTTTTTTTTTCATCATCCTATCAAGTGAAAGTAACTACCGACATACCTGTTTATACCTGCCAACCTAGCCGTTTGTCCCGGTAAATATTAGAAAACTATGACTGCACATTCTGTAGGTTTCATACTTAAGGTCTATTATATATATTTTTTTTATTATCTTGATACTGCAATTAATTAAAAAAAAATGTTTTTTTTAAATTCATTAAAAATGTCCTGTCCAGGATTTTCCCAGTCAACCCATTTTTAATACATTTTTTAATAGACTAAATTAAGTATAAAATTGGTCTCATTCTATTATCACGCCGTTGAATTTCGCCTTATGTTCGGATCTTAGACCAATAGATATAATAATCTATCCGTATATAGATTTTGAGTAAACCATAAGAATTTAGCATGAAAATACCTAAAACAGGCACGAAGCAATATTACTCCTAGATATTATCTTTTTTCCAAGCGATTACACCCAAAGAGATTTTTTAAACTGTTGAACTATGTTTTTTTTAATGTCGATTAGAAAAAATGGCATAAATACTAAATAGTAACTGATGAAATTTGATTATTACGTAATGGTATTTAATTTTCTTTATTTTAAACTAGGTTCCCACCCGCGGCTTCGCCCGCGCTGTCAAAGAAAAACCCGCATAGTTCCCGTTCCCGTGGGATTTCCGGGATTGCGTCATTTTCCCGGGTTAAAAAGTAGCCTATGTCCTTTCTCGGGTATCAAAATCTCCCCATATCAAATTTCATGTAAATTGGTTCAGTAGTTCAGGCGTGATTGAGTAACAGACCGACAGACAGAGTTACTTTCGCATTTATAATATTAGTATGGATGAAAAACAATACCTATGTATCTATTTTTATATTTAACGAGCTATATTGAGCAAATTAATTAATTGTTTACCAATTCAAACGTACAAAGTTTTGTAATTTGGATACAGTATGTTTTTTCAAAGGTCAAACTTCCATTGAAATTATTACAGATCGATTTAGCATCCCAAAATAGATGAACCAAAAATACTAAAAGCCAATCGCTTAAAGCTTTATAATTCTAAGCATAAGTTTTTCCAAGTTTTAATAATTATTTAGGTATGCTCTTGTTTTTACCGACCTCCTAAACTACGTCTAAGTATAATATGTTTTTTTTCTCGTCATAGTTGATGCGTTTAACTTCTTTTTAACCCTACAGTAGTCGCGTGGTCCACACGTGTAATCCAGTGATACAAAATTGCAAATTTCTAAAAATATAATAGCTTCTAGCTTCAGCTTCTCCAGTTATTTTATCCTTCGTTTACTCTAAGTTGAATAATGACCGCATCAGTGCAGCGCGGAGAGTCGCGCGTCGCGGAGTACGCAAAATTCGCGGTCTGTGTACGTACACAACGGCGTACGTACGCCGCGCGACCAACTACGTAAGTTTTTTGTTGTGACTGTTTCATTTATTTTTTACAAATATTATATTGTGATTTTAAAAATAATGTTGCAGACTTATAAATTATTAATTTTATAATGCATTTATTTGCCATGCAAATACCATGCAAATGCCATGCAAATGCCATGCAAATCCCATGTAATTTCCATGCAAATGCCATGCAAATGCCATGCAAGTGCCATGTAAATGTCATGCAAAATACTGATTAGACTGTCTGGGTTTTTTTGTGTACAGGGTGTCCCACTGTTGGTATACTAAGCTCAAAGGAGGTTATAGTTTTGCATACGCTGAGTACATAAAAAATACTTAAAAAATTCCAGACGCATTTTTTTTTCAAATAGATGAAATCTTAAAACTCTATGTGTACACCCCTAACAAGCAACCCGCCCAACTATGCCACCAGCACGTGGGCTATCGTTTAAGATTATGTTTTCATAGACAAAATGCTCACATTAGAGAAGCGTTATATGCCGGCTGCGCGAAGCCAGAGAAGAAAACATGGATTTTCAGGAAAAATTTAGCAAAAAATTTTTGACGTAATTTTGTTGTTTAAGTATTTTTTTCATGATCAGTGTATGCAAACCTATAAGTCCCTTCGCGCTTAGTATACCAATAGTGTGACACCCTGTTTATTTTTCTTTATCTCAAATAATGTGATATTACGACTGAAAAAGAGGTATTTTTGTAGTAGTTGTTTTTTCTAATCATAAAAGATATGGTTGTATGTTTTGTTGAATATTTTCAATAGAAAATGTATAGTAATTTATAAATAAATAAACAGACTTTTTAATTTATTTGTGTACTTTTTCTTGTTGTAAAAATGGTATACCTCTGTAGTCCGCGTGACCTCACATGTCATTTTTATATACGCGACTACTGTAGGGTTAACATGCTTTTATTAGGTTCTCCTGTATATTTGTGGGTTACATCACTTACAACCAACTCCGTTAGACTCGATTTTATTTTTTAACTTCGTACAATTATCAAGAATCGTTCACAATACAATAGTTTCATGAGTAAAGCGTTAGTTTTTGTTAAATTGTTAGTTATTATTATTGTTGGCTACATGAAAGTCCAGTGTGTCACAGTGGAACATAATGTGCGTAATTCTGCGTTATTCGTCGTGATCCCGTTGAAATGATTGCGTCTTTATATAAAATTATGTGTTTGTTTGACATCGTAACTTACTTTTTTTGTGGAATATCTTCAATGTATCCCTTGTCGTCTTTTACTTTTTCCTTAAAAACTAATTTGTGTTGAATTCGTTATACATTTCGAAGGCTTTTGAACTTATGCTTTTGTTCAATTTACATCTGATCTTATATTGGGAGTTTGATCGAGGAATTTAAATACAATATTTTGGCTTATAATTTTATTGTTCATTGATAACAATATAGTAAACTATAAATTAAGTACTGTAATTAAACTTAGAAATTAAAGACTTTTTAACGGATTTTAAACGCGATTTATTCATTCTATTATTTTCCCGACGTTTCGAACACTCGCGTAAAATCAAACATCAGAAAAGGCACTTAATTAATAAGAAAAAAAAACATAGTACAATTTTCAGCCAGCATTCGAGTTTCAATATTCTTACCAAAGAGGTTGCATATGCCACAAAAACCATTTTATCACTGAACGTCTAATTAATTCATAACGAACTAATTTTGAGAATTTGCAAAATTTCCAATATTATTAGTACTTACCTTATGCAAGTACGAAGTAACAACACTACACCCGTACACAATTAAAACTTATCTCATTAATAACTAGAGATTTAGGTCGTCGCCTGTAGTTGCTTGAGGGATTTGTGTTACCGAGAATACTGTGCACTATGATTATGCATATTATTTGAATAAACTCATTTATTTCTAGCAGTTTGGTACCTACCTACTAGCAGGTAGGTGTTATAAATAATTTACAATTTGTTTTCATTTCATTTGCTCATTTTTAGGTTTTTATTTAATCCGTTCTGACTCTAATCGGGTTAACCCAAGATGAAAATTTTGGAGTAATGTGAAAAATTGGCTAAGTGGTTTTAGAGTTTTTAGGAATAAACAAAATAAAGAAAACAATACAAAGCTGAACAAAGTAAAAATAAAATAGAAATCTGAACACGTTAAAAATATTTTAGTTTTATTTTTCCATTTAAAGAACACGAAATGTGGACGAAATTAAATGTACTGCATTAAATAGTTGGTACTAATGGTTGGTTGGTAAAATGGTATTAATTGTTGGTTGGTGGTTAAAGCTTATTAATTCGATATTGACACTTAATTAACTTTACTTCAATACAATATACAAATAATTTTCGGTACCTAAGTTTAATAAAAATTTATTTATTTTAAATGTTGAAATAAAATTAATTTTGTCCGGCATATTTAAAAAAACGATAGTTTTATTTCAATTAGTGCTAGTAAATTAACTAAAACCAATAATAGATATAGAACTACAACAAAGTAAATGTTCACATTGGCATTAATTCACAAAGCAAAACTAATATTTTTTATTCTTTCATTCCAGGAATATGCATACCCGCGTGAAATATTTTTACCTTCGTCCCGAGTAAGAAATATATGTAATATGCCACGACACACGCTTGACCGAAGCTAAAAAAAGGATTATATCTTCGAGAAAGGACAACTGGAAAATGCAGTCATGATAAATGAAAACGGCTCAACTAAAGCACAGACCTAAAATAACATTGTACATTCCGACATTTGCATAAGCATGTTTTGTTAGCAAACTTGAAACTAAATAAGCTAAGCCAGGCTCCTGTGCCATGATAATAATTAATAAATTAGAGTGACATAGCGTGGGCTAAAATAAATATTGCTTTATACATGAACAAATTAATATTATAGATTGTATTTATCTTTGTAAAATTGAAAACTGCAATAGATTTCAAACCCTATTTGTTAATTTAGAACATGAATTTAGTTGATTAAAACACTACTCAATTTGGTATTACTAACTGGCGGAGTCGCTAAAATTTAATAACTACAAATATTTTCAGGTATCAATTTAAATTCAAATTATGCCTAACTTTAATAAAAATTTCTGTTATTACAAGCCATCTTTATGAGTCAAAAGACATGATTGGAGCCTTATATTTTCTTAATTAACTATCAAATTAAGGCGATGTAATATTAAAAGCCTTATATTCTAAGTATAAACTTTACTTCTTAGTTTTTTAAGAACAAACTAATAATTTAATATTAACACATAACTACTACTTATGGCTTATGAATACTGATAACAATGGAAGTGTTACAGGTGCTTTGTCTAATCATACAGGCTCTTCTATAAAGCCTCAATATCGTAGTTGTTAAGGAACACCGCAGGTGGTAAATCGTTCTAAAGTTTCCCCTTAGAATGAGAGTATAGGTAAAGCGTTTGGTGAAAATGCCAACTTGTATACATATTAATTATTAACATTATAATATTATGATTATTCATATTTTATTTCACTTAAAAATTCATAATTAATAAAATCTTAACATTAAAATTTACATTATTTGTACCATGGATAAACTAAAACTATTTCAAACTTTACCATATCCTAAAATTATTCTGAGGTTTGGAATTTACGGCGTAATAATATATATAAAATTCTATTTTAAAACAAGATTTTGTGTATAAAACCTCTATCAAAGAGCTAACGAATATACTTCTATTTTTATAAACACTCCACCATGACATCTGAACAGGATAAACCTACACTTGCAATTTAAGTGTACTTTTTGAAATGTAAACACAGAATGTACATTTAATTTATGTAAAAACAAACCTATTTTATATGTTTAATGGGATACGCGGTTAAATATTTGTTAAAATATATTGCACGCCTCATAAGCGAAGCGTTGAGGTGGGTACTACTGTCACTTCGCGCAAAACATCTGATTTTTCAAACTTAAAATGTCTTTATGTATCATACATTGCACTTGTAAGATAATACATACACACACACATTAAGAAAAAACACTATTTTTAACGTTCATGATATTTTTGATGTCATTTTTGTTATTTAAACTATTTAAAAAACAGTTTAAAAAAGTTCTGTCTTGGACGTCCGTGTGTCTGTATGTGCGGATCCTTTTTCTTGTTAACACGATAGCGACCGAAATACTTTACTAATCGAGTCTTTTTTTTTCTCTTACTCTTGAGTATGCTCAGGAATAGAACCCTTTCATTTTTCAGGGTCTGATTCGATGTGGTTTAATTGTTATTAAATAAACAAAAATAATAATTAATAAATATTTATTAAAAAAAAATTATGAGGCGTGCACTTTTGGATTTTCCAAATTATTTTCCTGTTTCATTATTTTTGCGTTTGTGGTATTGTTACTAGTTATGGCTCGCGACTTTTTTCGTGTTTTTAAAGAATATAAGATGCTCATTGCTGAGTACATATAGTTTCTAAATTAAATCCAAGGTGTTTCAAATTAATTAGTAATTATTAACCTGACCTGGTCTAAGTGGCAGGGAGCCGCTGGATGCAGGCCGCCGGTGACTGGTCGTACTGGAAATCCTTGAGGAAGGCCTTTGTCCAGTAGTCCCACGGCTGAAACGACGACGACTACGACGACGACGACCTATTAATAGCATTAAGATATAATTTCACACTTATATAGGTAGCCAACCTATAAGCTTTGTCAACTCGTCGTTTCGGCAACTCTCTTTGTACCTATTTATTCAAAAGATAATATTGTACATCCTGTTTGTTATTGAAGAATGTATCCCATACAAAAAGTAACAAACGAACATTTTGTCCACATTGTAACAATCTAAATAAAACAATATAATGTAAACTATATTATGCTACACATTTATTCAAATGAGTGAGACCATTAAAGCACACTTAACTTTAAGAGTAAGTATCCCAGTTGGGTATCAGACAAAGAGAAGTGAAACTTTCTAAGGCTCGAGCCACTGTAGTGGAAATATTGATAGATCGATTACAAGACCGAGATTTGGCGTTATTTTTCTGAAACTAAAATGATTTATGACTGGATTTTGATAGAACTAAGATTTTCGTTACGTGCTTTCCAATGAAACAAAGCTTTGTATTTACTACTTAATACTACTTATTGCTGTGTAGGTTTGCGCTTGAGTCTGTTTTTATAGATCTTGTTATATAACATTGCAGATTTTCGTCTAGTGAGAGCATAATATAATATTATAGTGTGAGAGCACATTATAATATTGTAGGAAGTTGGTAATACTCATACCTATAATAATATTAAAATTGTTTTCATTTATATAATACTAGCTTTCTGCCCGCGGCTTCGCCCGCGCAGTCAAGGAAAAACCCGCATAGTTCCCGTTCCCGTGGGATTTCCGGGATTGCGTCATTTTCTCGGGATAAAAAGTAGCCTATGTCCGTTCTCGGGTATCAAAATATCTCCATACCAAATTTCATGAAAATCGGTTCAGTAGTTCAGGCGTGATTGAGTAACAGACAGACAGACAGAGTTACTTTCGCATTTATAATATTAGTATGGATGGATTAATACAATATTTTTTTAATAATACAAGTACGAATGTATTTCAAGAGGTGTACCTATCTAACAATGAAAATGTTAAATTCACATAGCTATACTAATATTAAAATAATATTAAAAAGCTAAAGAGTTTGTTTGTTTGTTTGTTTGAACGCGCAAATCTTAGGAACTACTGGTCCGATTTGAAAAATTATTTCGGTGTTAGATAGCTCATTCATCGAGGAAGGCTATAGGCTATATATCATCATGCTAAAACTAACAGGAGCGGAGCCACGCGGGTGAAACCGCGGAGCGCAGCTGGTATTTCATAAGAAGAATCTTACATTTTTTCCCTTGGCTAGCTCCCCGTAGCTACTTACGCAAAATTCCTATACCAATTACCTATTCCAAGAAGTATATCCATTCCTGAAATCAAAACATCCACACTATCGACATCTGCGCATTATAACGTAGTCCACAAATTATTCATCCCAATATTTGGCAGCTGTCAATATGGAGTTACACCATAGCATAGGTCTCTCGCATCTTGTTAATAGACCATTATGTTGCCGCGGCACGTGGCAATGTGCTACGATTGGTTGGATATTTATTGTCGAGCTCAAGATTCGGGCCATGAAAGGGTCAAGTGATGTCCTACCTACTAATTTATATCTAATATAAGTAGGACATCATCATCATCACCATGATCACTATCACTAGTCATTAGTAAGCTTGTGAGGATGGATGTGTGTGTGTGTATGTTTTTTACTCTTTCACGCAAATACTACTGAACCGATTACAATGAAATTTATCACAAATATTGAGGGTAACTTAGATTAACATATAGAATAGGTTTTATTCCGGAAATCCCACGGGAACGGGAACTATGCGGGTTTATCTTTGAAAACGCGGGCGAAGCCGCGGGCGGAAAGCTAGTATATTATAATGAGAGAGCTAGTTGCTAGTAGTTGTGGAGTTCAATACCGGTTCTTCTCCATAGACACTACTCCGAATCGGTGGTAAAGGTTAAACTATGTTATGACGATTCAAAAGTGCTTCTAGATGAAGTCTGATTGAATAAATGTTTAAGTTTTGAGTATGAGTTAGAGTATAGTGGATTTATTAATTAAGATATTTTAAGATATAGCTATAGCAATTAGTAGCTGATATGTTTCTGTGGCTGTTTATATTTGATGTTCTTTGGAGAGTATGATTATAAATTCATTTAATAAATATAATTAAGGAATCGTTCAGATGATTATCATATTATTATATGATTTCGAACCTGCATTTTCAAGTTTATCAATAATTCTACATCTCTTTAACTGGATATAATAATAGAGAACTTAAATTGATTGAAACAAGTTAAACTGGTTTGTACTTTACAAAATAACAGTAAGTAAATCAGTAAAATCCTTCAGGAATTATTAATAACTAATTAATATTTCATTAGAATGAACAAAGGGGAAATCGATTTATAATTTACCCAATGTTGTATATTTGTTATTGTATAAATTATTTAATTATTCTACAACTGGAAGCGTAAAAAGGGAATCTTTAATGAGGCATCCATACGCAATTACACTATTTTTACTATCTCTGATTATGCTATAGTTGGTAGATATATTAAACGAACATTTGAAAAATTTAACTACAGCTCAAATTAAGTATTCCTTTTCATCTTGTATTTATTCCAACCATCCAAAATTGTACAAAAAAGATAAGTTATAATATAAAGAATGTAAATGAAACAAATTTTGTTTATTTATGCGGTGATTTTTCTCATACTTCAAATAGTAATATTGTTGACGTTATTATCCTATCAACACATAGAATTTAATAAAAATATTTTGTCGTGAATTAATATAATAATCATAAATTCAAAACAGATTTAAATTAAATGTGAAATACATCTCCTCATACGCCACAAAGGACACACGTGATTTCAACGAGAGTACTTTATTTTTAGCTTGTTCAATATATTTCATTTGTATATGAGTAAAGTTATTAATACGATTTATAAAACGTAATTGTTAACGACGTGGAAACGTAATCGTAGATAAATCTATTTTATTTTTACCCTCTCAGCCTATTTCCGTAATGGCTTTAACAATAATCAATATCCTTATCGAAAAGCTATACGCAAAGAGCAAATACACAAAATTTCATTTAGAACCTACGTAATATAGCTACGTAAGATTAAACGCTAGGAGACATTTCACTGGCCCGACTTTGAGATTTACGTCGCTCTCAAGCGTAGAGCATATTGACCTAGCATAGTGGATGTGTGTTTGTATGTATGTAGCTGTATTGTACAAACAAGACGCATTGTCAACTACGGAGTACGGGCTCGTGCCTTTTGGAGCTTAATAAGGCCAAACATTAACCAGGGCTAGCCCAGCTTGAATACGTTTTGCTCATTACGATTTCAACAACTATGTGCATTCGTTCAACTTCTTGCTTAGAGAATGTTCCCTCGAAGTTTTGGAAGGCTTTATTATTTTTAATATGAATTACTATATTAATTATTTCTTGGTTTTATTTAATGAGTATTGTTCTAGAAATAAATTGAGGCTCAATGAAATAACCTCTCAAATTTGACTGTTTGAATGTTTCTCAAAGTTTAGGGATGACACTTTTTCATTTATGAATAGTTGTTTTATGTCTAAATAATATTAATTGAGTTAAATTCATACTATATTTACTGTTGTCCGTTCTGTTTATCTTCCGAATAATGATACATAATTATTTCCAATGCCCAGTGGAACAAATTAAGACTGATTAACTACATGCCTGTAAATCAAAGTTAATCAGTGATTACCGGTTACGAGTATCTCATATTATCTCATTACAAACAGTTAAAACCAAAGTTTTTCCAAAAGTATGTAAAAATGCAAAAACGATTAAACCCTTAACAAATTAAATTCATTTTCAAATTATCAAATCCAAAAATGTTTCAAATTTAACAAAATTAGAAGTGAACTCTCTTGCCATTAACAGTAATTTAATACCTTATAGAACTTCTTTCCTTTTTTTAATTGAGAAAAATAATTTATTCAAAGAACTTCAATACGATTAAGTCTAAGTATTGCTTTGGAAGTCTAATCAAGCGTTCAGTTTGAAATTAATTCGATCCTGTTTAATTATTTTGAAAGCATCGTTTTATACATAGAATATAGTTAAATAGTTATTTTTTTGATGAAATTATATATTAACTAATATACTGATATCCAAACTATTGTTTTCTCGTTCTATTTATTATAAATAATACATTTTTATTTTTTCGCTTGTGTTATGGAAACCAGATGGCTGATAAACATACATAAATAATTTTAAATAAATACTTATATGGATAATTAATTATAAATACTAATATACATAGGTAACAAAAACTTTGTGACATAAAGACACTCGTAGTAACGCTCTTGTATTTGCAAAATGATTTGCAACTCTCACAGGATTTGTGGGACGTCTTGTTTTCAACTTGACAACACTTTAATATTCACAAGAAGGAAAAATATTATCAAGGTGCAAAAAACATCGATATATTGTACAGAAAAGCTCATTTTCTGCTTGTGGATTATTTCTTATACAGCTCTAATACGAGGGTCATTAGCTTGCGAAATAAGTACTTTCTTTAAGTATACGGCATTTGAAGCTGCAAAATATTAATATTACAATTAATTAAAACTGTGTTTGCTATTTGGCTTAATTCCTCGGTGTTAAATATATTCAACTTTTAACTTACTTATTTTTTAAATAATCTAAATTGGATTTTAAATTTGTATATACAAAAATTATATTAATAAAATGACACATACAGACTAATAAGATTGTAATTAACAATGTGATCGTAACGCATATTATCTAGTTTTGATGAGTAAGTCATTGCCATAACCAAATCTTTGTTATTTACTTACAATAATCGTAAATCGTCATCCAAAATAGCATAATCTTTTTATTTAGAAAAGAAAAGCCCGATTTTGTTATCCCGCTACGACGATAACCAATAATTCCTGAAATTATCCAAGCCTTTTTCCTTTACAGCAGTTCAGTGCTATTTATTCTTCCATAGATGCTATACCCCCGAAACTAAAAGATATTTTATAGACACGTGGTGATGTTTAAATATTATAATAATTTTAATGAAATGATAAATCACATCGTAAGTATAAAACCATACCAATTAATCTGCTTGATCTCATAATTCCCAACTGACAGGATAACTGTGCCATACATAGTGCAGGTCCACACTGCGAGCCTAGCGCGGTTGCGACGGCGGGCGCGAAATATCAAACGTATGAAACGCGCCTTTGCGTCCACATTGAAATGACTATGGCGGAAGCCTAGTGCGACGGTAATGAGCGAGCCAGCGCGCGTAGTTTTCAAACTCTCCTATCCGCGCGTTCTGGCCACACTACGGGCCTAGTCAGCAAGCGACCCAATGCGCGGACGGCGGGGGTATCAAACCAGTTCGGTCTTGTCGCTCGACTTCTTATATTATATCCTTTATTATTTTTCGTAAAATAGCGGTAAATACTTTAATTGTTGAAGTGAAACTTCTTTATTTATAAGTGCGATTCAATCTAAAACACTTATTATATACACCACAGTAATTTTGTAGGGTATAATCTCAATTCTTCATATAAGATTCACCAGTTATTCCTCTGTTTTATTTATTTCGTGTACAACTTCTATAATGATCTCATCTCAAAATCGGACTGTCTAGTAAAAATAGCAAATCGTCCAAAGTTTGCAACACCCGAAAAACGTCGAACCGCTACTTGAGCTCGCGCGTCGGTGTGGCCACCGCGAGCGCCCGCTCGTCGCGCCCGCCTAGGCCGCCGCCACCGCGCATTCAGTGTGGACGCACACATAAGTTATGCTGTCATTTAGCAAATTACAGGAATGTGTGGTCAATGTGGTCGAATAACGTTAGGAGATCTGCACGATAATTTACACGCTTTGCCTAACCAAACACACAGCGACGGCTAGTGTTTTCTTATTTAAATTCCCGTTACAAAAAGCACCACACAAATGCACACTATTAAGTTTGCCGCGTGGTTTTGGCGTCGCATTTTATATTCCCCCTTTGTCAAACGCGGAAATTTAGTTTACTTTTTCCGTACAAAATTCATATCTACACCGAATGAATTGTCCGCACAACGATAAAACGAACCGTGTTGATGGTTTACGCTAAATTTGCCAATGAGATAGCGTATCGGATTCATGGCTTGTAAAACTCGATGAAAAGGACTGAACGTCGGTGGGCGTATTGAAAAATGATATTTGCCATTATCGTAATCATGCTTGAGCTCTTTAATGGAAATATTTATTATGAAGAATGTTGAGTGATGGTTATCCTATTTAACCTCGGGGAAAGATTGTTTTGTGGTGATTATGTTGATTCTGTAATGTGGCCGGCTCCCTGAGGCGATTCGTCAGGCGAGATAAAACATGCTCTACAATTAGGAGGAATTGAATTTATAATTATTTGTTTCTTAATATAACACAATATCTATCGACTTATTACAAGTTTACAAAAGACAATAAAATTATCATTTATATCGTAAATATGTATAATTATATAAATCTGGATAAGCATTGGTAATTTCGAGTAATTTACCTTTTATATCAAAACTTTTAGTGCATGGGGTTTTAACGAAATAATATGCTGAAAGACATTGAAGAGCTAAGAGCACTTTTATCGTGTAAAATATTAATCATAGGACGTACGGATAAACCTGAAAATGTAACAGTGCTCTCAGTTGGTAGAACACTATCTTTACGAAAAATGTGTTATACATTTTTTTAATAGGTAAATAGGGAAATTATTTATGAAACTCTTTGACACAAAATCAATTAAGTACTTAACCGATTTAGCTGAAATTAGGTACCTATAAGTTATACTGAAATAAAATAATCTTATTTTTATCCGATAAATTAAAAATAAACCAATTAATAAATAAATAATAAATATAATAAATAAATAAATAAGTAATTAATTAATAATTATATTAAATTATTTTATAAACCTAAAAATACAACTAATAGACTACAGGCCCGTGGTGATTTTGATTTTGTACGGCATCTGTGTCATACTATTTCTATACTGCTTTT
>CAJQZN010026891.1:0-25522 GCA_907164685.1 Colias eurytheme
ATTGATGTTCACTACATAGGTAGTATAAAACAAAGTCACTTTCTCTGTCCCTATGTCATTTTGTATGCTTAAATCAGTTAAATCTTTCAAACTACGCAACGGATTTTGATGCGGTTTTTTTAATAGATAGAGTGATTCAAGAGGAAGGTTTTAGTATATAATATTTTATTAGGTTTAAGTCAAAGCGGGCGAAGCCGCGGGCGCTAAGATAGTAATAAATAAAGAGAAATAATTCACCCGGGACAAATACCTAATAATCATTCAATTTGATTTGAGACAATTTTTGCCATTATCCAATTTGCAATAATTTATACATTTAAGTAGAACTTTTAGCACAAAAAGTCCGAGTAATCCACTTACTGACCGCGGCTACCGTTGCTTAACCTGTCTATTTATTATTTACATAGAGAATTAACTCTAAATACCTGTTCACCAATAATGCTATTGTAGCAAAATACGACCTTGAGCGTGCATCTTGCGTAAAGGTGCGTATAAATTAAGCGCGGCAGCCGCGCGAGCCAATGTTCGACCAGAGTTGACGTTCATTTGCTGCGCGAGCCAATATGTAGATATATTTTAAGTTGAACGTAGTTGCCGCGCGCGGCAGGCGATCCATCACGAACATATCTTCTGTAGGTCGCCAAAAGTGTAGTCATTTTCTTTTTCAAGTCAGGAATAGGTATATCCATTTTATTACTGATTTCTACCCACGCATCATACCTCAGCGATTTATTGTGGCATTGGGAGGATTTGCTGTTCCACAAAAATTCATTAGCGCCATACAATTGTATTAGTAAACGGCACTTTTCATTGTCCATTTTTACATATACGCCGCGCGAGCCAAATCACCAAAACTACAAACCGTCCACACGGCGCGCGAGCGAACGACTGAAGCTCCTTTGATGCGGTCTCAAAAACCGACAGCGAGCGGATCGCCCCGCGGCACGTTCGAGCGCGGCAATGTTCGCGTCGCCGCGCGCGGCGATCCCGTCTACATAGTGCGCGGCCGCAACGCGCGCCAATGTTCGATGGTTTGCCGCGCTTAATTTATACGCGGCTTAACGCTAGTGATGTAGAGTTTGTCATTGTCGATAAAAAATTATTGATATTATTTTATTTGTTGACAAATTTGTTACGCTCGTGAAGACTACAATCACTAAATAGTAAATAGTATAAAGCAATGCCTGTCTGTATGTATGTATGTACATATACTTTGACAACGGATTTGGATTTGGTTGTTTTAATAGATAGACTGATTCAAGTGGTAGGTTTCAGACAAAGCGGGTGATACAGTGGGCCGAAAGCTAGCAATTTACTAAAACCTTCATCGAGAACCACCCTATCAATTGGTGAAAACAAAATTGAAATCGCTCTAGTTTTTTTTGAGTCTATCGCAAACAGACGGCGGAATTTGATTATACTATGTAGTGATTTTGTGATATTATTTTAGAGGCCAATCAATTAGGATCTTAATGGTGATAAGTTTAACCTTGTCACTTATTTAAAGTGATTTAAAGTATCTATTCTACGCTTATATTCAATATTTTGATTATAGTACTTTTAATGTTCAACAAAACTTCGATTAACAATCTTCGCAGTCATTTATTTATAGTTTAATTTTCAATAGGATTAAACAATGAGTAATAAAGATATTCATCACGTTAAAGAGGGAATCGCAAGTAAATACATCAACATTAATTGTTTATAATATAACTTGATTAAAACTGAAACGTAAACTCTTTAGTTTTGATGAGTCTTATTGCACCGTATGATGTGGTTTTACCATATTAATTAAAGTAATAACATGAGTAGAGTCAGGTCGAA
Source organism: Colias eurytheme (assembly GCA_907164685.1). Classification (NCBI taxonomy): domain Eukaryota; kingdom Metazoa; phylum Arthropoda; class Insecta; order Lepidoptera; family Pieridae; genus Colias; species Colias eurytheme. Next base: position 1,825 of record CAJQZN010026891.1, read on the forward strand.
CAGCTAGTAATATCATAAACCAATCAAAACAAGGCCTATCAACTATCGACATTAGCAATTAAAATCTGAACACATTTAATTATTAATTACCTTGAAAAAGAGTCGTCTTAGAAAGTGCAAAGTGCCATTGTGCCGAGCATGTTAATGACGACCTTGACACGGTTACAGTATAAATTCGTCTAGTGTTTAACTTTTAATGTTCTGCGAGTGTCGCGTGGTAATTGTACTGGACGTTGGTAGCAGGGATGTAACGGAGGTAGTTTTATCGGAACCGAAATCGGAATCGGAGTTTTCAAATTTGGTTTATCGGAATCGGAATCGAAATCGGAGGCAGGGTCAGTTTGTTTAACTTTTAAGGACAAATAAAACATGATTTATAGTCAATTCTTTTCATTTTTATTTTTTATTATAAAATAAAAAACAACTGTGATAAAAAATTGGCATAATTCCAAATGAACAAAAGATAAAATTAATGAATTTAAAGTTTAATTAAAATTAAAACCCAAAGTAGTGTGTTACATTTGGTGACATTACAATAAATGAACAATAGCTAAAGCAAATTAAATCAAAATGGACTCCAGAAGTAATGTATTGTACTTTATGAACAAAAGCTTTGATGCTTTGTAACAACTAACAAGTGAAAAAATAATTGATGATAGAGTGCACGTAGTGGGGGTCGGGGGATTCCCCGCGCGACATGTATGAACCTGTTCGGCACAGGCCGTCGCGCGCCGCCCGCTTTGTTTCGTTCGACCTCCGATTAACATCCGATACAAAAGTATCGGAACCGAAGTCGGAACCGAAAGTGTAATAATAATCGGAAGTTCCGACTTAACGGAACCGGAATCGAAGCTCCGTTACATCTCTGGTTGGTAGTCTGTGACGTGGTGACGTTTGGTTTGAGATACTTCTATTTTGTTGTATTTGTGGTATTTGTGAGAAATTTGCTAAATATTTTTTGTACATACACAAGCTTTCTGAGAGCAGCTTCACCTGCGTAGCCTAAAACTTAATAATTAAAACTTTCGAGAACTACGTTTTCTATTTGTGAAAACAGAATGAAAATCGGTGCAGTAGTTTGAGACTTTCTTAACAGACAGATGCGACGGAGGAATTTATTTTATAACATTAACATAATATACAAACACTAGCGGTCCGCCCCGGCTTCGCCCGTGGTACATATGAAAAATAGATGTTGGCCGATTCTCAGACTTACCCGATATGCACAGAAAATTTCATGAGAATCGGTCCACCCGTTTCGGAGGAGTATGCAGACTAACATTGTGACACGAGAATTTTATATATAAGAGATTTATTTGTACAGAAACTTAATCGATACTACCCATTCCAAGTTCTAAATATGTTAATGTCAATCTATTTTAATCATACTAATGGCTGAGTGGAGCACGAAACAGATAGATTACTTAATAATTTACTGTTTTAATCAAATACATCGATACTTATAATTTATTATTAGAAAAGTATACTCAAATTACTAGCGGATTCACCCACGGACGTAACCCTATATGTATAACCTCTTTACTGTAAATGTTCATCTAAATACGTGCAGTATTTGTTCGTGAAAGAGTAACAAACATACGTACAACATCCATCCATCTTCACATACTTTCGCATTTATAATACCTATTATGTACTAGGATAGGATAAGTACATCTATACTAATACTAGATTTCCGCCCGCGGCTTCGCCCGCATTTTCAAAGGAAAACCCGCATAGTTCCCGTTCCCGTGGGATTTCCGGGATAAAACCTATCCTATGTGTTAATCCAAGTTACCCTCTATATGTGTGCTAAATTTCATTGTAATCGGTTCAGTAGTTTTTACGTGAAAGAGTAACAAACATCCATACATCCATACATCCATACATCCACACATCCACACATCCATACAAACTTTCGCCTTTATAATAGTATTAAGATTATAAAGCTGAAGAGTTTGTTTGTTTGTTTGAACGCGCTAATCTCGGGAACTACTGGTCCGATTTGAAAAATTCTTTCGGTGTTAGATAGCCCATTTATCGAGGAAGGTTATAGGCTATAATATATCATCACGCTAAGACCAACAGGAGCGGAGAAATGCGGGTGAAGCCGCGCAGAACAGCTAGTTATAAATAATCAAATTGAGTTAGAATCATAAAATGATATATGCAGCACATGATAAGAACTGCGCAGTAGTTTTTATATTTATATGTTAATTTATTATTTGAAATGATTCTTCTCACGTATTCTCATTTTAATATCTGCTAGATAAATTACCATTAAACTTTATAAACAGTTACATTTAGTATTTCTTTTGTATAGATGTATCAAAGATCAAAATATATTAAAAATGCTTCTAGTAATAAAAAATATATCATCACTACATCGTATAAAACAAAGTAGTTTTATCCTATGTATGCTTAAATCTTTAAAACTATGCAACGGATTTTGATGTTTTTTTTATAGATAGAGTCATAGACAATACATATTATACTACAGGAAAGAGTGATTTAAGAATCAAGATAAAGATTTGGTATATAATTCATTAAGTTTTAGACAAAGCGGGCGAAGCTGCGGTCGGAAAGCTAGTTCACAATTCGAATTACAATCATTAAGCTCATAACTCAGGCACCGGAACCACAGACACAATAGAAAATCTATTGTGTCTGGGACCGATCGGGCCGCTTGGGGCTCAATGGGTCAAGCATTTACAGAATATATAAAAATTAATTTTATTAAGTCAAAACTAGTTTGAAATATTTAAATTGTGAAATATATTTTTATTTAATGTTTCATATTAGCATGATTAGCATATGTGAATTTATCGCATTTATGGATATTTTAATAGAAATCCTATGACCTAGTTATAACATCCATATTAAATCGATAAAATTTCAAGAAAACGTGTAAAGTTTTTTTATCGACAAATCTGAACAGTAGCTCATCACTAGCGCAGTGATTTTCACAAAACGTTGTAAATATACTAAACGCTTTCAAGGCTTTACTTGACTATGCACTTGACTTCATTTGTTATAGATATTTATATATTACTAGCTGTGCCCCACGGTTTTACTAGTAGGTATTACTCCGCTCCTATTGGTTTTAGTGTGATATAATACTATAGCCTTACTCGATAAATGGACTATCTAATAGTGAAATTTTTCAAATCGGACCCATGGTTCCCTAGATATAGTGCGTTCAAGCAAACAAACAAATAAACTCTTCTGCTTTAGCAGATTTTCAATCAATACTTAAAGGGATGCATGTTTTGTTTGTGGTTTTGTTCGCGAGTTACACGGCGTACACCTTGTTTAATATATTTTACACTAGCAACTTTGTCTGCTCTTAAAATGAATATTTGTACCCATTTTTACAATATTTTCCATAGCTGCTCCGCTAGTTGTAGCGTGGTCTTATATGGTACTAGAGGTCCGCCCCGGCTTCGCCCGTGGTACATATTTCGCAATAAAAGGTAGCCTATGTCCTTTCTCGGGTATCAAAATATCTCCATACCAAATTTCATGCAAATTGGTTCAGTAGTTTAGGCGTGATTGAGTAACAGACAGACAGACAGACAGAGTTACTTTCGCATTTATAATATTAGTATGGATTGTAGCCTTATAATTTTCTTCGCTAAATTCTGGGAATTATTGAACACAAAAATAGGTAATTCTTCAATTCGAAACAAACAAACTCTACAGCTTTACTATATTGGCATTTATGATAGGATCATAATTCATAGGACACAACTTACTACACTTTCTGCAATTTCCTAATTCATTGCACTAAATCAATTTTCCCACTATTTTTAGTTTCAATATTTTTCAGTGTGATACAGTGAAATGTATTAGTGTTAAGTGCAGAGTGGTTATGATAAACGAAAGAATGATCACCAATATGCCATATTACGGTAAGTTTTTATTTATTTTATATTTATGTATTTTAGGAACGATTTTCAATCAAAACCTGCTTCCCATAAAGTTAATTCCTTACTTTAATTACAAAAAAAAAATTTAATGTCAACGATGGGGAATGAGGAACATTTTTGATTTACGCAAATATCACGCGAGAGACGCCGCGGGTTCTAGCTAGTTTCATTTATAAGCTAATAACAGCATATTATAAAAAATCCAGAAATAATTTTATACTAGTAGATTTTTCGGCTATGTCCGGGTTGACCTGGTTTTAGAATATAGCCTATGCTCAGAATAGTCTACCTATATTAATACCATTGAGATATACATACGACACCGCCTACATCACTTATGTTCCGCTCAACATACGCCATATGGCGTAACTACACGCTCATTTTTTATTTGTTTTAAAGTGAAACGCATCAAATATGCCTTCGTGTGTGTTACGATATTGCACAAATAATACAAATAATACGGAAAAGTGCAAAGGAATAACTTTCATCGGTAAGTACCTAACTAGATAATAATTTTTAAAACTTAGTTAGAGCAAAAAAATGGCGCACATATTTTGTTCGTGGTGTCTCCTCCATACGTAGTAATTTTAACTCAATGATTAATACTTAATTGTTACACGTTAAAGATAGAGCTTTGAAGTATGGAAGAATCCGGGTTACGACGCTTTTTGACACTAACAACAGATTTAAATGAAAATCTCTATAAATACGTAAACCTCTGGAAACTAATCAAATTTGGTGTAGGTATTGGTAACTGCGTAGAGCATTTTCTATACAGCTTTTTAAACGAAGCACTAATTTTCTTCAGCTACCTGTGAAAATGACGCAGTGGTTTTTTATTAATTTAATATTCTGAAAAAGAAAACGTCATATTTTTCTCCCAGATTTTCCATTATCCTTATAACGATACCAAAAACTATCTTTCCCTAGTTATATAATACATGCATTTGGTTCAATAACTCAAACAATGCCGTACATAAAACACAGAAATAGGTCACCTGAGCCTGTTCCACTTACCCGTTGCCATAGTGACGCGGCCATGTTGGCGTTGCCATGGTTACGCGCGTGCGCGGTCCCGGAAGGCGTGGTGTGTTGATACTGCATTTAATAAAATTATTAATTGATTATAGCGTATGTGTGCTAGTGGAACGCGGGGATGTTCTCTCCCTTTTTATTTATTACGTAAATGTATGTCTTACTCTTTCTGTAGGTTCTTTTGCTAAATAGGTCAATTTATTGTGGAAGTTTATAATGTTTGTTGCATTTTATGCTAAATAGAGAATCGATTTCATTACGACCTTCATTAAGTTAGAGGCTAATTTGATCGTGTATCTATTGAATTAAATATGGCTTGCAGTTAGTAATTATCTATAAAATATTAAGCATTTAATTAATACCTTGAAGTACAATAGATAGGGCTTTCATAAGTAATATATTTCTGGCTTCTGTAAAATGAATATCGGTAAATCATTATTCTTTTGTTTAAGTTAGAAACAGCTTATTTTAAAACCCGTTATATTTTCACTAGCTGTGCCCCGCGGTTTACCCGCATTGCTCCGCTCCTGTTGGTCTTAGCGTGGTGATATATTATAGCCTTCATCGATAAATGCTATCTAACACCGAAAGAATTTTTCAAATCAGACTAGTAGTTCCTGAGTTTAGCACGTTCAAACAAACAAACAAGCTCTTCAGCTTTATAATATTAGTATAGATTGCTATTTTATAATAGAGTCTGCTTAAAAAACAAAAATGTGTCATTATAAATGATTAGCGGTAAATATTTTCCTTCCTTTTTGTGAAATATTTTTCTAACGAGCTTGGTGATGATGTGCCTGCTATTTGACACCTTTTGACGTAAATTTTCATTCATTATATTATACAAGCTTATTATAACTGACAGATAAGCTAAGCAGAACATCAGGAGGTGTGAAAACGCCCATAAATGTGTTAGTTATCAGTTTTAGTTGTCATTTCAAAACAAACACATGCTTTTTAATTATAATTTTATTTTAGGACCCATTTTTAATTCTTGATTTTTTTTAAATTAATTACCTACCATTTATTTAAATGAATTGAAATAACGATTAAGATAATTTACAATGCTAATAAATTGAATATAACTTTTATTAATTAATATAAAGCGTGTAAAAATGGCTAGCGTTTAGCTGCACTATGTGTCAGTATATTTTTATTTTTCAATATATTTGACTAATGTTTTAATTGTATTTTTTGTTCTCTCATATAGAATCAAATAAACGTTTCTTTCTATCAAGTTTCTATCATCTAGTAAGTATATGAATCAACCTGCTTTACTCATTCAAAAAACATCACGTAATGGCAGAGTAAGCCCTAAAAGCGGTCTAGCCTAGATATCTAGTGCTCAGATGCGCTTACTTCTCCCGGATCTGGGTCATTTAGCAATCGGGTCGCATATAACGAGTGTCATTATATAACCGCTTTGTTTATCTGCATCTGGTGGTTCTGGTATTGAAAGGTATTTGGTGGTGGTTCTTGTATTGAAAAGTATTTGTTGGTGATTCTTGTATTGCAAAGTATCTGGTGGATGTTCTTGTATCGAAAAATATCTGAAAGTGGTTCTTGTTTCTGCGGTGGCTCTGCAGGACTAGTTCTATCGCTCATGTATTATCCTTGATATGACTAGCTGTTCCCCGCGGTTTCACCCGCATTGCTCGGCTCCTGTTGGTCTTAGCGTGATGATATATAGCCTATAATAGCCTTCCTCGATAAAGGGGCTTTCTAACACCGAAATAATTTTTCAAATCGGACTAGTAGTTCCTGAGTTTAGCACGTTCAAACAAACAAACACATAAACTTTTCAGCTTTATAATATTAGAATAGATTTATGTGTCTAGAGATAGTTAGGAGGCTAGAGAGCTAGCCTATTAATTAAAAAAAACTCAAACTCAAACATTTATTTATTCAATTAGACTTCTTCTAGAAGCACTTGAACCGTCATAACATATTTTTAACATTTACCACCGATTCGGAAAGCAGTATCTACGCAGAAGAACCGACAAGAAACTCCATAGTTGCTCTTTTCGAATCATATCAATCCATACTAATATTATAAATGCGAAAGTAACTCTGTCTGTCTGTCTGTTACTCAATCACGCCTAAACTACTGAACCAATTTACATGAAATTTGGTATGGAGATATTTTGATACCCGAGAAAGGACATAGGCTACTTTTTATCCCGGGAAAATGACGCAATCCCGAAATTCCCACGGGAACGGGAACTATGCGGGTTTTCCTTTGAAAACGCGGGCGAAGCCGAGGGCGGAAAGCTAGTAAGTATTATATAATGCTACTTTTTAAAACATCTCATTGGTTATTTCCTTTTACTATTTCTACTATTAGGAAGCCGTTTAGAGATTAGTAACATAATAAGTATAGGGTAATAGGTGGTAATAGTAATAGGGCACCAAAATTGTGTACTGTCACACGCATGCGCTAGCACGTGCTGGTTCATTGACCTTGTCAAGTTTTCGTCATGATGTGAACTGGGTACCCTGGAAATTATGACCTAGAGTTTTATACTGGTTTTATAGGGTTGATTTTTAAAGATAAATGGTGATTATTTATATTCAGAGTTACTTGTCAGGTCTTCCCTGTAGAAACTGCTTTTTGAACCTGTGGTAAATAATTTATATATATGTATGATTATGAAAAACTGATCTGTCTATACCTAATAAGACTAGTTGAATAAATAAATGTTTGAGTTTGAGATTGTAACGTGAATACTCTATCACACAAAAACAGCTAATCGGATATGTATGAAATTTGGTACAGAGATAGATTATAGTCTGGAATAGCACATAGCATAATATATTGTTCTCTGTTATTCTCATGCAATTTAAATGAAATATTGATGTCCAACTTGTATATTAAATAAATAACACAAAACTATATTCTTTTGTAAATAGATATAATTTTTACACTTAGTTAAGTGGTTCAAATAATAAAAAAAAGACGGGTTGCACTCCGGGAGTGCCGACAGAAGTGAAAACTTGATTATTAACGTTGAGCATGTTTGATATCCATCCGTCTTACGCTTTTTCGATCAGGTCACGTGTCCTGACGCGAGTTTAAGATTTTATACCCATTACCGAAAAAGTGCTCAACGCCGCTAAATAAGTTTTCACTTCAAAAACGTTTTTTGAAGTGAAAACTTCTTTAGCGGCGTTGGTATAAATTATTAAGTGTATTTTATTTTATTTTAAGTTTTATTTATAAGTGTAAATTATTAAGAATATTCATAGCAAGTAAACTAAATCAAAATATTTTGTATTCCAATAAGAAAAAAAGTAGAAAAACACTTTTCTATGCAAATAAAGTAACGTAGCAATATGTTCGAAAAATCTTATCGAGTAATATTGGCAGTGTAGACGTCTAAATAGCCTGCCACAGACTAAAAATATACAGTATATAATATACACAGTGTATTGGATCGGTCAGTATGGGTACTTGTAAACTATTTCATTAACTGTGGTATGAGTAAGTCTGTAAGTCTGTAAACCTGAGTAGTCATGAGATATATGGATCTGTACTTAGGAACCATGTTATCGATTTTAGTGACAGAAAATAAAAAGAAAGAAAGATAGAAAATACGTTTAATCATAAATATTAAATACAATTACAAATAATTTGGAAAATCCAAAAGTGCACGCCTCATATTTTTTTTTAAATAATTATTTATTAATTATTATTTTTGTTTATTTAATAACAATTAAACCACATCGAATCAGACCCTGAAAAATGAAAGGGTTCTATTCCTGAGCATACTCAAGCGTAAGAGAAAAAAAAAAAGACTCGATTAGTAAAGTATTTCGGTCGTTATCGTGTTAACAAGAAAATCCTCCGCACATACAGACACACGGACGTCCAAGACAGAACTTTTTTATTCTGTTTTTTAACTAGTTTAAATAACAAAAATGACATCAAAAATATCATGAATGTTAAAAATAGTGTTTTTTCTTAATATGTGTGTGTATGTATTATCTTACAAGTGCAATGTATGCTACATAAAGACATTTTAAGTTTGAAAAATCAGATGTTTTGCGCGAAGTGACAGTAGTACCCACGTCAAGGCTTCGCTTATGAGGCGTGCAATAATTTTCACTCTTAACTAATACATTTTTACGTACAATAAACGTTTAAAAAATTACTAGCTTTCCGCCCGCGGTAAAGAAAAACCCGCATAGTTCCCGTTCCCGTGGGATTTCCGGGATAAAAACTATCCTATGTGTTAATCCAAGTTACCCTCTATATGTGTGCTAAATTTCATTGTAATCGGTTCAGTAGTTTTTACGTGAAAGAGTAACAAACATCCATACATCTATACATCCATACATCCATACATCCATACATCCTTACAAACTTTCGCCTTTATAATATATATATTAGAAATATATTAGAAATATTAGATATTAGATTAGATAGGATAGGATAGGATTGGTGACAAAACAACAATATTTGCATTAGTATAAGACTAAACCGTGTTTTTTTGTTCTTAATTGTATTTATTACATTTGTATAGACAATGTAATAAATTATGAATGTCACGTGAATTGTCGGACAGGGTCGAGTTAAGTAGGTCAGTGTAAAAATCAATAGTTTTAACAAGTAGGGTAGCATTTGTGTAGTACATATAATAAAATATTTGTGCTACTCTTGCTCTACCTTGCTTTACTAATCTAAAAATTGAATAAATTTCACAGATTATATATACAAATAAACATCAAATTAGATTACAAGTACTAATCTGCAACATGTCTATTAACTGGCTTTGCGCGCGCGAATCGCCCGCGTTTTCAAAGACAAACTGGCATAGTTTCCGTTCCCGTGGGATTTCCGGGATAAAACCTATACTATGTGTTAATCCAAGTTACCCTCTATATATGTGTGCTATATTTCATTGTAATCGGTTCTGTAGTATTTGCGTGAATGAGCCGGAAGATACTGACACAAAATTTCCAAATCCTCAAATTTTCGTGTTACAAATCGTTTGACTTCCGTAATTTATCCGACGAGTTCGACTAACACCCACGCGACTGGGCCCCCGGTACCAGCGTTCTGACCATCATTTTTATTTTTGTCATTGCGTACTAAGACCCCTATAGAACCTACCATACTGTTACAAATGACTCGAAATTTTGTGTCAGTATCTCCCGGCCTATAACAAACACACACACATCCTCACAACCTTTCGCATTTATAATATTAGTAGGATTACATATATTCCAACTACCTACTATAAAACTAAGTACAGTTTTGAACCTACATCCTTCTAGTTAACCATTGAACATAGTATGAAATTAAACCAACGTGTTGAAACGTTGAGGCCGAGTATAATGAAACGCATCCTGTAATATATGAGGACATGTTAAATACTAGTTATAAACTCGGTTTTGTTCGTGTTTTTGTATGAACTTTGAATAATACCAACATTTCGAATAGTAGTGTATTTTTATTTAGATTTTAAAATTCTATATATTACTAGCGGTCCGCCCCGGCTTCGCACGCATTTACGTTTTCTCTACATAAGAACCATCCTCGTACTTCAAGGAATATAATAAAAAAAGAATTATCGAAATCGGTTCAGCCGTTCTCGAGTTATGCCGTATGCGCATACCAACACATTTTGCGAATCATTTTTATATTATAGATGTAGGGAATGTAATCTTCTTTTATACAGGGTGTCCCACTGTTGGTATACTAAGCGCGAAGGGACTTGTAGTTTTGCATACGCTGAGTATGTAAAAAATACTTATAAAATTCCAGATGCATTTTTTTTTCAAATAGATGAATTCTTAAAACTCTATGTGTACACCCATAACGAGCAACCAGCCCAACTTTGCCACCAGCACGTGAGCTATCGTTTAAGATTATGTTTTCATAGACAAAATGCTCACATTAGAGAATCGGTATGTATGCCGGCTGCGCGAAGCTAGAGAAGAAAACATGAATTTTCAGGAAAAATTTAGCAAAAAATTTTTGACGAAATTTTTTTGTTTAAGTATTTTTTACGTGATCAGTGTATGCAAAACTACAAGGCCCTTCGCGCTTAGTATACCAATAGAGGGACACCCTGTATATAAAAATGAATCGCAAAATGTGTTGGTAAGCGCATAACTCGAGAACGGCTGAACCGATTTCAATAATTCTTTTTTTATTATATTCCTTGAAGTACGAGGATGGTTTTTATGTAGAGAAAACGTAAATATGTACCACGGGCGAAGCCGGGGCGGACCGCTAGTATTATATAATATATCAACTTAGTTCTAGAATCTAGGCTATTTTATTATTAACTAGCTATGCCCCGTGGTTTTATCCACATTGCTTCGATTCTATTGGAAGTCTTCTTCGATAAATGGACAATCTGATAATGAAATATTTTTTCTAGTTAGACTAGTAGTTCCTGAGATTAGCGCGTTCAAACAAACAAACTCTTCAACTTTATATTATTATCATTAATTAAAATGCGTTTAAATGAATAATTACCGTTTTAAATGCACTCTATGTAAAGGTCATACGAATTAAGCAATTGAATGTATGATTTTATCTATTGCTCTTTTGTCTCTTTCACTCTTATGTAATTTGATTAAATATAGAGCGAGATGCAGCATTGAGTATAGTGTCACGAAATGTAAGGAAATTATCACTTCTCTACTAATAATTATTTAAGAAGTAATTTATTCCAATAATATTAAGCTCAAGAGTTTGTTTGTATGCGCTAATCCCAGGAACTGCTGTACCGATTTTTTAAAAATTCTTTCACCTTTGGATATGTAATTGATTCCTATGTTCCTATATGCTGTATAATACGGGCGAAGCAGTGAAATAAATTTCTGTATGTTCCGTTTTCACGGTAAAATCGCTAGCCCAGAGTTGATGGTTTTTAGCTCAGAAATACTACTCGTAGGTATTTATCGTAGGAGAATGAAGTAAGCTACATAATTGCTACGAATACAATACTTATAATATGTATATTGTTTATCATGAATTTTAAAACCTAATAAATAACATATGTACTTAAAACCTTCCTCTTGAGTTTCTCTATCTATTAAATAAACCGCATCAAAATCCGTTGCGTAGTTTTGAAGATTTAAGCATACATATGGATACAGGGACAGAGAAAGCGACTTTTTATACCATTTAGTGAAGACTTTCATCACTTTTAGAGCAATAACCAACAGTGATGATGATGGATGTAAAAAATGTATTGTTTTAATAATTTCTTACTATTTATATATTTATCCCTTAAATAGCACAAGAGCGAGAGGGATAAACCACTGATTAAACAAAAACTAATTAGTAACCAACACACGCTTGACCGCGGCTCATCCGATTACGACACGATGCCGCAACGACATTGGCGCAATACGTTATCCGACCTGCAGTCAAGGATTTGTAGTCAGAGAGCCAGTTGGCAAGAGCTCTTGGTTATTTGATATTTTGTTTTATAATATAAAAAGTTTATTTTATATTTATTTATTTAAGGGACTTAGTTGTAGGAGCTGTTGTCTAAGGTAATTTTATAGTCAGAGAGGCAGGTAAAAATGTTTGGTTGTTTTGTTTTTAGTATATATACGTATAGTTTGAAATATTATACCTACACATGTTTATTTTTAAAACATTTATACTTAGAAGGTAAAAAGTGGCATGTAAATACAGGTTACTGAATAGTGACTACGTAAATAGAATTAACTCTATTTTTTTAATTAAATCCATTGTATTTTCAATGTTATTCTGTCAATATGTTCATGATTATAATATTATAGCATATATTTTATTTCGACTACTTACTACTTATTTATTATTGTTTATTGTACGACTACTACTATTTTTTCTTTTTTTAAACCCTAAATAAAATTATCTTGTCACACAACAGCAATATGAATGAAACCGCGATAAAAAAATTAAGATAAGATCGGAAAATAAACAGAGTAGGGACCCCCAAAAATATTATAACAAACATTAACTCGCACTACTAAAGTATTTATTAGAAAACACATAGATCAATATCGGCTTTCCAACGACAATTATGTATTATAAAATATCGCTTAAAATCTCATTAGCTGTTTATTTCTGTCACAATACAGCAATGTTCTATGCTTCAACGTAAAAAAAAAGTTGGACTAAATAAATCACACGAATCTTTGAAAGTTATTTTTGTAAGCGAGTTGAGACATCGTTCCCTAATTTCAGTTTTCGGGAAACGGTATACCGTTACTGCCCGTTATGCGTTAGTTATTTTATATTTCGTTTTTAAAACGGTATTTTTTGAAACTGGCCACTAGAATAAAAAAAAAATTAAAAATAAAATTGCATTCGAGTTTGGAACGCGCGCGTCAATTTTTTCATTACGAATTTTCGTCTACGAGGGGTGCTTGTGTCTGTGACATTTTTCTGTGTTTTTACGATTTTTTGAGTGAAAAAAGTTATGTCCGTGCACACGATTCCTTTAATTACGCCGTTTATTCGTGGACCGAGATTCCCGTATAGAAAGAGTGAGTAAATTTTTAAAACATTTTTTAGTAGGTATACTTGGATGAAAACTTAACTTTACGCAAGTTCAAATAAACTTGTTATTTCTATCATAATAAACAAGCAATTAAAATAACATTAGATTTAAATAAGACACGGAAATATTTTTCATAGAAAATTACTATTGAGATGAAATTATCGTGTTGCCTAGCAACGCGTAAATATTTAAAAAGTACGTGTGACTTATAATGCTATGAAAAATGATAAAAATATAATAAAATAATCATTTCTACGGCTAGTTTTACATATTTAAATATTTCATCTAGTATATATAAACATTAGTTTCATCAGTTGCATAGCCATCTAGACGACGAGTTCAAGAACCTTATTATTTCTTTGATCATAGTTTGTATGAAAATTTACATATTGTTATATTTATAAAAAAATTGTGTAATATCATCGCATATAGATTTAATTATTATTATTCAATTACTTATTATAAGTACTTTATATTATGAAGATTTGTAAAAGGGATATTGACCCTAAACGGACACTGACCTAGGGTCATTGCACTTTTTCATAAAAATTCAAAAATACAGATAACAAATAATTTATTCATATCTTAACATAGGCTCATAAGTGAAGTATACGGGCGATTAGTTTATTTTTTATTTGGTAGAAATTGTCAAATTTAACCTAGGTATTTTGTTTATGATGTAGCTGTGCCGCGCGGTTTTACCCACATTGGTCTGCACCTGTAGGTGTCTTAGCGTGATGATTAGCCTATAGCCTTCCTCGATAAATGGGCTATCTAACACAGAAATAATTTTTTAAATCGGACCAGTAGTTCCTGAGATTAGCGCGTTCATAAAAACAAACTCGGCTCTATTATATTAGAAAATATTTGGTCACGGCATCACGCGTGAACGGGTGGACCGATTTCGATAATTCTTTTTTTATTATATTCCTTGGTTAAGATGGTCTACTGTAGCTAGACTCTAGCTTATAGCATTGGTGACATTTGCCGATTGGCAGCCTTCCAATGCATGTCGTTGACTCCTGTCACACGTTGGTTTATGTTTTAATCGTTTTCATCTTGTGATAGAAGATGCAAAAAGAGGTCAAAAAGTGGGCTGAATCGAGAGAAATGCAGCTGTTATCTAAAAAAAGCTCTATCTACTTCTACGACAATAACAACTATATTTTTAACTAGATTTCCACACGCGGCTTATTTCTTATTAAAACTTTGTATTTCGCTTATTTAAACCCGCATATTTCCCGTTCCTGGGGGATTTCCGGGATAAAAAGTAGCGTAGGTCTTCAGCTACCTACATACCAAATTTAATTGTAATCAGTTCTGTAGTATTTGCGTGAAAGAGTAACAAACATCCATCCATCCTCACAAACTTCCGCATTAATAATTATTATTAGTAGAATATCTGGGTGGTAAACATGATGTATCAAAGCAGTATTATATCCAGAAGGGAAAAATGAGTGCTACTGGTCGTCTATCGCTATAAAATTCAAACTCAAACTCAAACATTTATTTATTCAATTTCAAACCTTTAAATCGTCATTACATATTTTTAACATTTACCACCGATTCGGAAAGCAGTATCTACGGAGAAGAACCGGCAAGAAACTCGATAGTTGCTCTTTTAAAATCATGTCAAAATTACAATTTCATTTTACGTAATATGTAACTTATATCTAACTACATAATATATTATTATATGCCAAAGAACTGTCCTGGGGTTCTCATGCGACAACCCTCCATGGATTTTTATCGTCCATGTAAAATAAGCTTTCAAATTGGTATTGATACTGCTTTTAGACATCATGGTAACTTCCTGGAAGCATGTATTGTAGTAAGCTTAAACTAATTGTGGAAATTCGTAAAATGATTCTACAGATTACAAAATTATTAAGTATTGTTTTTATTATTTGCTCCCATTTTTTTTAACTGCACTGTACGCTTTATGACCGGATTGAAAACGCGTTGAAAATATTATTATTATTAGTCTCAGTTTGTTTTACATTTTATTCGCAAATTTCATTATATTCTTGTAATATTTACACTGAAAAAGATAATATTGAGGTGCCATAACACCCTCGTTTTGGCTTTTATATTTTCCGCCCGGTTAGGATACTTACTGACCGGATATGCCTTTCAGAATTAAGGGCGGTGTTATTTTTAAACATTTTTATAATATCCTTAAAATCATATAATGTTCTTTTACATTTGAATGAAAATAATTCTATAAAGAAAATATTAATTGATAAGATGTACCTACCTAACTCAAAAAACTACATTGATTTTAATGATCCACCAAGCTAGTCCTATTATAATAGGCTATCATGTATGTTTCATACCGCGTCGAATTCGGAATGCTAACATTTTATATTTAATTGCATTTCTATAATATAAAAAATGTGAAAGATATTTACTTCCTCGACGTGTATAACTAGTTTCAAGGTCAGGGTCTATGAAATGACATTGTGTGCAATTTGCAATAGTATATTTATTTATTATAATTAATTTGAAAGGTTGTTGTGATTATGCGATACTGCTATTTCCATGTTTAGTTATAGTATAATTATGTCTTATTCGTTTTACGATGATAAAAGTATTTGCCTACCTACCATCAACTTACTGCGTTATACATTCAATAACTTTGCCTAAACATACCTATTACGAACAAAATTACCTATACGTGCAACAGTTGCCTAGACACATATAAATTAGAGGCAAAATTTGCCACATATTTGTTCAATGATACAATATATATGAAAAAGTTGCCCACAAACACATCTATGACGAAAAATTTGCCGACAGGTATTATATAGACTACATTCTCTTGCTCACCAATACCAGGCAATATTTGCCCACACATACATCTCTAGCACCACATATTGGCCCATAAGCGCTCTATTGGACTCTACATTTAATTACATTCTCTTATACATCAGTATATTATATGAACGTCTCTTGCAGGCAAGTCGCCATATTTAAAAGTAAAGTAAAAAATATTAATTAAAAAATCAATTATAAAATCTCGTTGATACTTGTGGCAATAAGGCTGTTAACACAGTAAATTTCTTTTTTTCCCCTACAAGCATTGTCTACGATCCCTTATTCAAAATGATTGTCTTTTGCAGGCAAGTCGCCGTTCTTCCCCGGCGTGGAGGAGGCGAGCGTGGCGAGCGCGGCGGGCGCGGGATCGCCCTCTGGCCCCGGCGACCAGACGCAGGACGTCGTGTCGAGGCTCAGTGCTGCAGGTTGGTCTAAGTACTAGTAAATGGCTCTTGAATTATAGTTAACGTCTGTATAACAAATAAAAATGTCCTTAACATTGTAAATTGGAAAATCTACGTGATTAGTTTGTATAATAAGGAATTGTAGAGCATTTTATCTCTACAAAATATCTTTTTAAAATATCTTCTTAAAATATGCATATTATATTACACTTTTTTTATGTTTATTTGATTGATTAAATGTCTCAATCCATCGATTGATTAATGTCCCAATCGATTGATTGTTGTCCCAATCGATTGATCGGTGTCTATATATATCGAATTGATTACTGTTCCCCGTATATCGAGTCTTTGAAAGCAACTACGGCGCGAATCAGCTCGATCTATATGCATGTAGCTCGACCTAGGAATATCTCCAGCTACTTTGCGATTCTGTTGCTCTATGGGAACCCGCCTAATCAATCGATAGATACACCAATCAATCGATCGAGACACTAATCAATTAATCGATACATACACCAATAAATCGATAGCCTAATCGATTGGTTAAGGACATAGTGTTAAGATTAGAATTAAGTTTGGTGTATGCCGTAAATAAATAAACGAAGGCTCGTGGGTTCCAGGGCTATCGATGTGCGTGAGCGCGCTCGGTTCGCCGGCGCGCTCGTCGCCCGTGTCGGCCGGCTCGGAGCACGGCGAGCGGTTCAGCCGGAAGGTGTTTGTGGGAGGCTTGCCGCCAGATATTGATGAAGGTGGGTGTGTTTACATGCACATACACACATATATATTTAGATTGATGAAGGTGGGTGTGTGGGCAGGGGCAGATACACATTTACACGTATACACACACATATACACATTTACACACAGATATACATTGATGATTGAAATGTAAAATATAGTGTGGTAAATGTAGGCAGCACTAAAAATTAATATGTAAATATAAAATTGAGCTTGTTTAGTAGCTTGGAAATTTAATGATATTCAAATTATAAATATGGCGTGATTTTTTAACACAAATAAAATTGGGAAATTTTTTTTGTAAGCCTATTTGCCTTCGGCATGTACTAGCTCTTCCCGTTTTAAAAAGTAGGTCTATCAATCAGTTGAATGCTATATGATTCGATTATAATAATCGGCACACAGCCACACAAAAAACAAACATTGAATTCAAGTGGTTGCAAAAAGGCTCTACCTATCATATTTATCACAACAAATACGCAAAAGTTTTATTAGCGTTCTGTTTGATTTTTTGTTTTCTTACGTGACGTGAACTTTATTTCGTGAAATAAATCTTTTTCTATCCATCTATTTAATTTACTTTAGTCTTAGTAGATAGTTAGATTCTCTTTCCATATCTTCTTCACCACGTTTTACAATCTTTTTTAAACATAACATAGTACCTAAATACAAGCGCTGGCCACTTGGGATCGTCATGGGGTCGACTAGTAGGTAATCATTGTGTTAGGGTAATGGCTCAATTGACGAGGCGCACCCAGTGTAGAATTTTTGTACTTCCGCACTTACAACGATTTGTGTGTTATTTATTTACTAGGATAAACAAGTAACTGGTTCATTTTAGTCGGAGATAAAATGTCTAATATGTTAACTTAATATAGACGAATAGCTTTTCGTTTTTCGTGACTTAATGTCCTGTGGCCCCTATGTGGGGCAGAGGGCGAAAATTTCGTTTTTCGTGACAGCCAGTAATTTATACAAAATTAGACATGACTAAAAAAATATAGCCTTAATATTACTCGGTAAATATGAAATCGTTATATATATCGATATATCTTACATAGCTTTCTATTAGTTTAAATATTTGTATGGCAGTCACGCAAAAACTGCAAAAGCTATTTGGATACAAAAGCAATGGTTCATAATCTAGATTCGTTCGGAAACCAAACATTCCTTTGAAATAGCACAAGTCGGCAATTAAATGTAAGTGAATTATTATTTTCCAATAAGCGACTGTTTAGCTCTTCCAAGTAGTGTACGGTCAGCAGGTAAAGCCTGTTAACAATGTTAGTAAATATTACTAAGTATAATACTTTGTACAAAAAATTGTTCGAAAAAGTAATAGTTTACATAGAGCCCTTCCTATTTTTACGAATTACGATTAAAAAACATTGATTTATGATTTTGCTGACCATACATTTTTATTTGGTTATATTATACATTTGATTTTAAAGCAGCCTGGTCACTGATGAGAATAAAAAATAGAACAAATAATAAAACATTTAGTTTCTGTAATTCGTCTGTTTTCCAAATTGAATATTTATACTGCCTAAAACATTTACTTCAAATAACTAGAAAAAATAAACGCATTTAGTATTATAAATATAAATAAATCTTTCACACAGTTTATTTATTTAAGCTGTCTTTACCATATCGATTGTTTAAACATAAATATGCAAAGAAGTCGCACCTTGGCCATCTAGGTCAGCCATTGTATCCTACATAATCTCTTTAGATCTACACAGATTAGGTATTGTGGGCCGACCTAGAAACTGCGAGCCTAGACAAAGGCTACAGTCGAGCGAAATGGGAAATAATTCGCTCGGGTTACGTAGATGAATAAAATTGAATGAAAAGAGACTGTATTATGTGTGTTTCTATTTCTATAGTCGTTCTTGGATAATAGTTTTAATTAAGATAGCTTGGTACGAAGTTTGACAGTTTTACCACGTTTTACTAATACCTATACGTTTTATATTTTGTTATATAGTAGATTAGTGCTCAACAATTTGCTTAATGAATTTTGCATGGATATTTCCGCCATTGGAATTTGCAGTAGGTATTTGTGATTGTTTATAATACCTACGTGTGTTTGTAAAAAATAAATTATCAAAACATATCAAATCAAATTAACGCTGTAGTACTGCTTCCAAACTTTATACATCACAAAGTTATTTTTTTATATATATATAAGTGTAAGGGCCAGTTTCACGATTTGTTGATAGAACCACTCAGAGCCTACTTAACACTTTTTACCTAAAAAAAATAAGAATCTATGAAACCAGCCCTTAATGATAAAAATTAACACAAATCAAACATTTCTTTGTTAAATAATAACACAAATCAAATTTGTTAAATACTATTTTATTTGTTAAATACCGTACAATACTGAATACACATTTTTTCTATATTAGTTAAACAAGCGATCTATTCGAAATAGTGTCCGACCGAAACTGGTTTCCAGGCCGAAACCGAAACCGAAACCGAATGTTCGGCCGTGGCTTCAGTTTCGGCCGAAACCGAAACCGAAACCGAAACTCACGTGGTCTAGTATGAAATTTCTAAAAATACTGAACTTTGGTGCATTTTACCTATTATTTTGCCTTAAGGGCTTGGTCTAGTAGTGCAAACAAATGCATCCTGTCATCCTATATGTAAATAATACAAATGTACTAAGGGAAAGTTGCTCCACTTAATTTTTAAAAATTAAATCATTCGTATAATTTAATATTCGTAATAAGTACCAAAAATGACAATTTGAAACAATTTTCGTGAAAATTACACCGGGTGATTTTTTTTATCAGTACACAAAATTTGCGAATACTTTCTATTGATATCTTCAACTTATGTTGAAGATATCAATAGAAAGTTTTTTTGTTCTTAGTGAAAGTTGTTCAGTTTAACTAATAAAACGGATAAACAAATTTTGTATTTAATAAAAAAAATGTAATGTTTGTGTTATTAAAAAAATATAAAATAGAAAAATACGCAAATGAAAACAAATGATATTTATTTCTGACTAGCTTCCGCCCGCGACTCCGTCCACGCGGATGTCAGTCTTCGCGTCTTCTACAGATTTATTATATTATGTATAATATATAGATTTATATTGATAAACCTAATAAATCTTTTGCTAGCATTCTGATGCTTTATCGGTTGCACTGGATTTATCTCTTTTTTTTCAATCGCTTGAATGATATAGGATGGGTCCTTGATGGGCATCGAATGCTGAAGTCTCGAATCAATCAATTCTGACAGTAGGCAATTTATGTAAAATCTTGATAATGGTCCATCATTTTATTTTGCCTAAACGTTACATACTTTTTTATATATTCTATTTTTAACGAATGATTCACTCCAGTCCAAACAGCAAATAAGCAGACTTCTGCTTCTGCAACGTTTAGTTGTCCCTGAATTTGGAAAAAATAGTTATGATTCTTAAAAGTGTTATTTTTTGCATTGTATTTCAAATATTAAATTTTTTTAACCGCATCTTCCGCATTCATGTCTTTTGCCGGAATTAGACATTTAACTTCTACTAGTCCCATTTTCCCTTTTTGATATGGGAGTGTATAAAGTAAATTTTTTAGATATTTCTCGTTATACTTTTAAAAAGTTATTATTGTCATTTTGCTCATTAGGTAAAGTAATTTCGATATCAGTTTTAAGTTTTTTGATACCTGCAATAATAACGTCATAATCGCCTGCACATACTTATCGATTACACCCTGTATACAATCCACCATCCACATTCATAATGTTTTCCTGTCCTCCTCTCCTTTACGCTGTTCACCGATACATTTTAAATGAGTAAATCTGCTACCACTGAAGGATGTTTCATTGTGATCAGCAAATTTTCACCACTGTTGTCGATTATTTGTTTTTCATTTTTAATCAGCAATTGGCAATCATCAGTTTTGTTTTTTGCAGATTGGTGATGTACCCTAACAATACGTCGAAAAGGGAAAGCATCAACGAATTATCGTTTTCGTCCTCTTTTTTTATTCTTCGCGTCTCTGTTACTTCTGTTTGTTTAGTTCTCAACCCCACTGAATTTTGATGGTGTGATGATAATCCATTCGTTTTAATATTGGTACTTAGAGTTGGTAGACTAAACTAGAAATGGTGGACTAAATTTGTCAGCGCGTCTGTAAGATCAGAATATAAAACCAACATCCTGTATTTAAGTTACAAAATTAATAATCAAACAACATGCCGCTACGTTGAAAATGACTAGAAGAAAAAATTAAAACACCTCGGATCAATTTTGGAGTAAACAAATCATTTTCCCCGTATGGGGATTTCCCCGGATGAACTTGGGAAGTTCAAGTTCTCAATACAAGTTTATATTATATTTCGTATTTCTCAAACGAAAAATAAACATTTTTGGAACTTCAAAAAAATTATATTATAAGAAAATTTATGAGCTTACTTTAGTTTTAAAGAAATATACATCCCTTTACTGACACCCCGTAAAATAAAGAAATTGTTGCCAATCACCTTTGCAATCTATTTGGTTTCATTAACTTTATGTTCGAAGATAATTTTTTTTCTAGTAGTTACACGCGTATTTTTTTCGTTTATTTTCCATATCGAACATTTATAACAACATATATTTAAACATTAAAAAATACGAATATTTGCACAAAACTAAGATAAAAATAATCAATTAACAAAAATATTAAATTTAATGAAGTAGAGCAACTTTCACTTCGGTATGAACGAAATTCGAGCGTAGAGCACACGTCAGAACGCTCCGGCCCAAGGAGCGCGACTAAAGAAATTCGCTAGGATTTTTCCTTATTATTTTAAATATTTTTTTTATTTTTAAAGAATTATCAAAATTCAAAAAAAAATTTTTTAAAGGATTAATACTCATTGGTCTTCAACCAACTCGAATAAATTAATGGAAAAAATAACTTTTAGCAGTATTTATCAATCGATTTTGTAAGGCAAAAAATGGGAAATTTAATGAATTTATAACGTTCTAATTAAGAAAATCATAAGTTTTTCGGCAATTGTATTCAGCAGTTTTTAATAACGACTATATAAGGATAATAATGCGCTGATCAGATTGTGTAAATTGTAATCGGTTACAACGTAGTCACACCCCGGACACTCCATACAAAATGATCGTTTTGACAGTCACACTGTAGAGACTGCAAATGTGTGTGTTAACGCTTTATGGTTGGCACATTTGTGACTAGCGTAAAAAAAAATTCGCGTTTTTCTGATGAAATACATCCGTAAACAGCACAATATCTAACCATTTTCTATGAAAAACGATAATCACAAATCCAAAATAATAAAATTACTTTAAGTCAATTTGATTAATGTTGTCAATCTTCGTTGCGTATCGTCCTTGCAGAAAAATATGGCCCATTTTATGTCTGATCGCGCGGGGGTGAGGTAAGTTTAATTTTGGCGGGAGGCGGAGAGTGTCCGTTCTGTAGCGTTTAGCTACTATTATGTATTCTGTGACGTAGTGAGTGCACAAACTTAGCTCGAAATGATTTTGGGGGAAAGAGACTTATCTTGAAGGCCTGATTAAGGTAATATAAAGTAACTTTATAAATGTGAAAAAATTCACGCGCATTGCGTATATAACACTAATTGATAAACAAGAAAAAAAAATTCAGTTTATCATTTCATTAGCCGGGAAAAAATTGTCAAATAACTTGTTGAAAACGCAATTTTGCTAGACTGCAGCCTTAATTAGGGCATGAAAGGAAAACACAGTATATTAAATTTGTTGTAATCATTTATTTAATATAAAATAAAAAAATAATATTTTTAAAATATTAATAATAAATTTAATTTTTATTATTTTTTCAAATTAAGTTCTTGGTAAAATCAGTCATCTAAATCAAATCAGTAGGTAATTGTTACTGTTACTTTAAATACTAAGTTTTGGTATTTTGAGATCTTTCTCTTTATTAAAGAGTCTTTAATACTTTGGATTGGTATTTGTACTTAGAAGAATAAGGTCTTTTAGGTACCTCTTATATAAAAATAATAATTATTAATTCCAATTACACCCAGTTCCAATCTCAACATAGATATGGTCCATTGAAAAGTTACATTTGGGGTCGCATTTTTTAGAGGACGCAATTTTATTTTTTTGATGTGTAGGGGGGGTCAGTGTGAAGCTATCACCAAGTTTGTGGGGTCGCCACCCTTGTCCCACGGCCGCCATCTTGAAAATAGCGGTTGAAATGGTTTTTACGATATATCTCTTAAACTATTTATCTGATAATAAAACAATGTTAAC
>CAJQZN010026892.1:0-15716 GCA_907164685.1 Colias eurytheme
AGTGACAGTAGTACCCACCTCAACGCTTCGCTTATGAGGCGTGCAATTGGCTTCTTTGGCTTTTTAATTACTCCGACTGCCGTGCATCCGGTATTGCCCCTGCGGCAGGTATGTGAGTAGCCCGCTTAATTAGTCCTTTTGCAATTTTTTTTTGTATGGCGAATAGAATGAAATTGATACGATTTGAAAATAATAACTATAGGTAGAGTTTCTTGCACGCTCTACTTTGTAGAGACTGCTTTCTGGTAGCTATCTAATTAAAGATTGAAAAGCGCTTCTAAACAGTCTTGAATCTTGATTGTAAATATATGTTTATATGTTGGTGATGCAATCAGAACCGAATACACGATAGACTCGGTTTTTTGAAAGAATAAATTAAAATTATTTTGTTATTCAAAATGTAAGTTGTTTTGTTTTTCTTATGAAATTTAAATGTAGGAAAAGGATTATTTTTATCATTTTAAATACATCATCAGTCAACATAATAACGTGTATGAATCACCTAAATCACGTCGAATAAATTAACTTCAGAAATATTTGACGTTATGAATTAATTTATTATTTTTTATTAATAAATCAAAAACTATGTTTAGTGAATTATAAAAAATAGTCTATAAAATTATACTGTAATACTAGCTTCTGATTTATGTTAAATAAAAAATCATATTTACATACAAGAATATCTTGATTATTTTAAAATGAATACATAGTATTCATATTATGTTACCTGTTATATTGATCTTTTGCTTGGGTTTCAAGTATGGAAACGAGTCAGTGGATTTGTAAACAAGTAATAATGGGCCGATTTTTCAATCCCTGGTTAAAACTTAATACCCGTCCAATAAAGTATTACACGATAATATTAAAATGTCACCTGTAAACTGTCAATTGCGGGCAATAAGAATACATTTTGAAATGGTAGTATAATACGTTTTTCGACGAATAAGTTTTAACAGAGGATTGAAAAATCAGCTCTCACTGCGTTTTCTGCGTTTAGTGCGTTTTTTTCTACCGAACTATTATTTCTATTATTTCTTCTAGTTATTTCTATAGAAATCTTCTCGTAAAAAAGATTTTTCTTATTATGAACGAATGATCGTATTATGAATGAAGGAATTCAGTTTTAAACAATGTAAACCGTCGCCTTAAAGTAAACTGTAATATGAGTTCAAAGTGTTCTCTTATTTAGTTTTCACACTAAGGTTTTCTTATAGCTAAAAGCATCAACTAAATATCTTTATATTAATTAACCTAATCTAATCTTTAGAGTGCTAAATCCAAGAAGGTTTGTGATTTTTATAAGATCCAACTTAGAGGTTTAGGCATTTGCCAGGACCTCCTGACGTTTTTTCTTATTTTGAATAGGATTCCCCGAACCCACAGATTGCAGATTTATTAATTAACTGTCTTAAATATAAATTATTAACAATGATAAATTAAAATTTATCAAAATTTTCGATGTATGTAGATATTAAATAAGGTGAAATTGTAATATGTGCTTCTACGTATTTTGTTTGGTATCATAACTCCCAAAAGAACGAACCGATACATGTAAATTAGGTTTTTCTAAAATGAAATATCTACAATTTTTTAAAATTTTCTAACAATCGAAAAACAATCAATAGCTTTTTTTATTTTAAATTATAATTCATATATACAATACAAATTACAATGAACGTATAGTTTTGAATTTATTTGCATATTTTAGAAATATTATTGCCTTTTATTGGGAATTGGGATGGTGTGTAAAAACTGAAGCTTTTCTCATCTAAAAGTATGTAATTTAATGTTAGGATTATGTAATCCTAACATTAAATTATTATTTATAGCAAAAATTTAACCAGGAAAAAAAATATTTATTAAAATTTAGAAAGAAATGAAGAAAAAACAATTATTTAAATAGGCTTCTCTAAATTAAAGTAAAATGATGATAATATTGTAATTAATTTTAAATTAACATAAAAATTAACACCTTTTTATCCTCACAATTTTACGTGAAAATTAAATAAAAACACCTACAAATTAATCACACCAATTAACAAAAAACACCGCAATAAAAAAATGTACTCACCAATAATTTTTACCTGTATCACAAAACACACACAACACACAGGTATTATCACTGAACGGTACAGAGGCGCACACACACAGCGCAGTCGCGGTGGACTGCGCGCGCGCAGACCGCTTACTCTATATAAAGTCTATTGAGATCCCGATACGCGTTGCCGCTTCATTACATGTAGTCTATTATTTATTTATTTACATGGTCAAATATCTAAAAAAATGATTAGAATTGTTTATTTGTAAAGCGAAATAAATCAGTTAGGAAATTTAATTATAGTTAAAAAACACGTTTTGACCGATCCCGGATAAGTGAATTAAATCTGTCCCGTCCGTCTGGGCCAAAATCGAAACTAAAGTAGTCTATTTATATAAACATACAAACATATTATAGATAGAGCTAATAATAGCGTTTTTTATTTTTCAGTATATAATGTTTTGTTGATAGTCAAAGATCCCTTGGTTTCCCTAGTTTTCAAGAGAAGAGAAAAGGTTTCATTTATTCACACTTGGCTAAAATTAGAAATATTAACATCTCGTTGTATAGAATAACAAATTAATCGTGACATAAATCCGGTGTACAGTTTCTATTTCCGAATGTTTGTCTGTCTCATAAATTTTCGCTATGATAAGAATATTATTTAGGTAAAAACATCTTTATATCATTTTTATAGTTATTAAAACAGGTATTTTAACAAATGTCTAATATTATGTAGCAACATTCTGGGTTAAAAGTTCCTTAACATTTGACACTAAAACCACTCAAACTATTCTTTTATATAATACTAGCGGCCCGCCCCGGCTTCACCCGTGGTACATATGAAAAATAGATGTTGGCCGATTCTCAGACTTGCACAGATATGCACAGAAAATTTCATGAGAATCGGTCCACCCGTTTCGGAGGAGTATGCAGACTAACATTGTGACACGAGAATTTTATATATATAAGATGAATGAAATGCAATTATTATCAAACATAATCATGTATAAAATTGAAATATGTATTCAATTTTTTTACTACATTTTTTCTTTGCTTGGTAGTTTTTATTGAGATTTTCATACATATATCACCATTTTCCAAGAATTACTCGTCATAAAAACTATGTCTCGACATTAATAATTATTTATACAAAAACATGAACAAAATAAGCCGAGTGCAATAATCAATGGAATTACAAATTTTTCGATTCATATTTTTAACATAATAAAAACTGTATGAAAGGAAAACTATTTCCTCCTGAACGAAATCTATACTAATATTATAAAGCTGAAGAGTTTGTTTGTTTGAACGCGCTAATCTCAGGGACTACTGGTCCGATTAGAAAAATTCTTTCGGTGTTAAATACCTAGCCCATTCATCGAGGAAGGCTATAGGCTATATATCATCATGCTAAGACCAACAGGAGCGGAGCCACGCGGGTGAAACTGCGGAGCGCAGCTAGTCTCTCATATGATTTAGATTCATCAATGTTTATACATATTATTATTTATTCCTGTTTTTTGTTTGTATAATGATTTGGAATAATCTAGTTAAATATTGATACAATATTTTTTTCTAAACCTTGAAATGCGTGAAACAGTTTCTTGAAATCAAATTCTGTGTGAGATTAGTCATGTACTACCAGCTTTATATTTGCTTGTTCAATTATTTGGCTTTGTGGTAGCCAACGAAGGTAATGCGGTAATATTGTAAAAATCATAGTTATATTACATCCAAGATAACTCTAGGTTTATTTTAACTTGTCGTCGTTACAACTTTATTGTCACTTTGATAAAAATAGATGAAGATATTCAATACTAATTGAATTCCCGTGACATGTACAAAAGTGAATAGACCATTGCGCTTACATTTTGTTACAATATTCCATTTATTATAATATATATAGTCACAATTTAATTTTTTTACTTAAAACCTTCATAACTAATGTTGAATTTTTTTGGTAGGGCCAAAACTATTGAATTAGTGTCAACGACATGATGTTTTGTTTCAAATGGTAGAGTTATGCCTACATTTGCAAGAAATATCCATGTATGAGTACGCAGATCTTTTAAGTTTAATCGATGCATTGTTAAACATTCTAGTTAGTTTATTGCTAGATACTAGCTTTTCTACCGCGTAACCACTTAAAATTAATGAAAAACACTCATTGCAAAATTTAGGTTTTCATTTCTATTTGTAGGCTTTTACTTTACTAGTTCATCATTTAACTTAATGTATAAGAAACAGTCGGTCAAATACAAAACTCTCCATTGACGTACATATAACTTATGGTAAGTAATTCATCATCAACTAATAGCTCATCGAGTCGAAATACTCGTATTGCCAAAGGTAATAGATACAACACCCTCTGACGCAAATGCTCGATCCACTGCGCTAATCTATACGCAAATCTTTAATGTTTGTTATTATATATAGAACAGGTCCTATCGTTTGACAGACAGGTTCATACATCAACACGGAGCCGCAATTAATATGTGATGTTGAAATATAGATAATATTTTTTGCAGCAAAACGTAACATTCTTGAATATATGGACGGGCCAGATAAAGCTGATGCGCGGGTAAAATCTTTGAAACCTCAAAAGTGTGCTGTACCGACGCCTTCAAAATGGTTGTAAGTGCAGTTATATTATGTTTGAAGAAACATAATATAACTGCACTTACAACCATTTTTAACCGACTTCAAAAAAAAAACGAGGAGGTTATCAATTCGGCCGGTGTATATTATATATTTTTTTGTATGTATGTACACCGATTACTCCTAGGTTTCGTGATTCTTTTTTTGTTCGATGCGGGATTGTGTCGAATTGGTCCCATAAAAATTTTATTCGGATAGGCCCAGTAGTTTTTATTTTATGAGCATTTTTGTCTATACTCGATGACTTAATTGAAATGTAGCAAGTAGGTAGGTAGGTAACTTTGATTCACTTCCCGGTAACCGATTGAGCTGAAATTTTGTATACGTATGTAAATTGGATAGCGATGAAACATTATCATGACATAGAGCTGATTTGATGATGGAATCGGAAGGTGGACATAAGAACTTAGTAATATATTGACTCAACTTTATCGATATTGGGCTCGTTTGATTCGAGTTGAAAAATACACTTAAAAGTATTAAATAAAAATAACTGCGTTAAAAACAACCGACTTCAAAAACGAAAAAGTACAAAATAAAAAAGATTTGATATCACTAATTACTACATATTATTTAGATGTGCTATTAATTAAATAAGTTAGATGCACGGGCACCGACATCAAACCTATTTATTTTGTACTTTTTCGTTTTTGAAGTCGATTGTTTTTAACGCAGTTATTTTTATGATGTTGAAGTTTGGTTTGTTTCTATCAACGCACCATCGTTCGAAAACGATTATACGTTTTATCCGCTATTTCCATCTAGCCCGTCTGTCCCCTAATAGGGGATGAAAGTTAGAACTAATCTTTCTTACATATAAAATTCTCGTGTCACAATGTTAGTCTGCATACTCCTCCGAAACGGGTGGACCGATTCTCATGAAATTTTCTGTGCATATCGGGTAAGTCTGAGAATCGGCCAACATCTATTTTTCGTATGTACCACGGGCGAAGCCGGGGTGGACCGCTAGTAATTATATGTAATTAATATTTAGTCCATACTAATGGATGTGGCATTGTTTTCATTCATCCGGCTTTAATCACTGGTCGGCAACCACAAAGTAAACAATATTGGTAATTAAGAAAACATCTAATGAGTATCAACATTGTTATCACAAATATTTATTTTTGGTTCACCTTTCGAATTCAAATAAAATATAATAAATATTCATTTATACATTAGTAGCTTTAATTAATAAACATGTTATGTTCCATATCTACATAGCGTGATGGGTATAACCTTCCTAAAATCGTTAGAGATTGGCGATTTAAATAATATACAATTAAGACTTTGTTGTAAGTAGGTAAGTACAGGCACGGTCCCAGCCTGACATTTTGGGGGGGGTCACGCAGCTGGAAAGGTATGCAACCCCCCCTCCCCCCAATCGTCCCTCCCCCTCGACAAATATCGTATTCAATAGAAGTGATAAGCAAAAACTTGTACATTTTTTTTAATTTTACAAAGAAAAACCGGCCAAGTGCGAGTCGGAAGCCGTTAGCTGCAAATTTTCGCAAATTTCGACATTTGCAAGGGATTAAAAACAGGTTTAAACAGAACTTTAGATGTGCGAGTGACTCCGATTCGCACTTAGCCAGTTTTTTTATATATTGTACAGTATAAGAATTTTTTTCTATTTTATCGAGTACGATTTTGGGGGGGGGGTCATTTCCCCCGTGACCACCCCCCTGGGACCGCGCCTGGGTAAGTAGTTATTTGTTTGTGATTTGTTACCCTTATCTACAAATTGCTTGAATACTATAAAACAAGGCCTAAGAGATCCACTGAACTTTTAGTCTTTGATGAAACAATAAAGAAGAATACAACACTACCTAAAAATAGTACCTCTTTACTTCCAATATTGCTTCGATAGAACTTTCTTTTAAATTTGATAAAAACCTTTCCTAAAAGTTTGACTCAATCAGATACTATCTATTAATCCCATATACTTACAATATAAAGATAATATAAACTATATATTTTTAAAAGGAAAATTGGAAAATAAAACAACATAAATATTAACATAATATACAAGTTACCGTTGAAAATACTAATAAACTTCTTAATTAGCGTTTATATTCTATTTGCGTAGGAGTAGCGTCATATTTTATAGCGTGATATTTATTATAGGAATCACACATTTGCGTAAGTAATTTTATAATATGTTTAAAGATTATCAATTATTTAATCGCCTTAAGAATTTCAGCGTTACTGTAAGTTTTAATCTAAAATAAATATAACATAGGTATCAAACGAGTTACCACGTTAACATCACATCAAACTACGCACCGAATTTTGATGCGGTTTTTTTTAATAGTTTTCAAAGCGGTTTTCAAAGCGGGCGAAGCCGTGGGCGGTAAGCTAGTACTATTATATAAAATTTTCGTGTCACAATGCTAGTTACCATACTCTTCCCAAACGGCTGGACCGATTCTCATGACATTTTGTGTGGTTTTTTTGGTAGAAAATCTGCCCACATCTATTTTTCATGCCCCTAAAATTTAAATGATAAGGGTAAGGTAGAGCAATGTTGGCCGGGATAGCTAGTAATCACTAATTATATAAAACCAGGTAAGTAAATCATATTGTTTTTGTGCACTACGCATTATTCTTTATTTAATGACAAAACACAGTTAGGTCTTTATTTATTTTTTGTAGTTTGTTTTTTTTGGATCGACTTCTATTATATATAATTATTTAAGCATTTTCTGTGCATATAAAAAATCCTTTGTTTCAATTTGAACCCATGTCAGAGGATATATTCATATTATTTTAAACATTATCTCAAAGAGGTAGGTACTGTGCTCTTTTCACATAGTGTTATAATTTACTAGCTTACCGCCCGCGGCTTCGCCCGCTTTGTCTAAAACCTAATAAATTGTATACTAAAACTTTCCTCTTGAATCTCTCTATCTATTAAAAACCGCATTAAAATCCGTTGCGTAGTTTTAAAGATTTAAGCATATAAAGGGACATAGGGAAATAGGGACAGAGAAAGCGACTTTGTTTTATACTATGTAGTGATTATACAAAGATAAATGAAGATATAATGTCTTCCAAATTTTGAAATATACTGACAAAGCAAACCTTTCCGCTCAGCTTGAGGAAAAAGGCAGTTGACATTTTGAATTCATTCAAATGCAACTATGTATGCTAAAACCTAGAGCCTGGAAGTAAAGCCTGATGTTTGCAAAACCTTAAATATCAACCGAATTTTGTTTATTGAGACGTGATTGATATATTTTATAAAACCCGTTGACCTAAAACCTTTGTGTAATACTACAATAGTTTTTATAGCATTCACACTATAAGACCATTAAGTCTTAGGCCGGCTACTCACGTATCTGCCGCAGGGGCAATATTGGAACAATCTCGGTTGGTCGGCAGTCGGAGCAATTTCAGTTGTTCTCTAAATTGCCCCTGCTTGCCTATTATACACATGTCACATAACAATAAAGGAGCCAATTAAGGGTCCAATTTCAAAATTGCCCCAGCTGCAGGTACGTGAGTAGCCAGTTTTAGACGCTGCTCGTATACGGCTCTGTTTGAAATATTAAAAATAATAGCGAAGCGCGAGAATCAATTAGCAACATATTGTCAAATAAATATCCGGGATTTGCCCAAATTTTCCAGCTCGTTTGATACATAATGACATAAGATTTCAAGAAACGTGCGTAATTAAAGTATTGTATGAAAAGAAACTGTTTTTACGTGGTTTTTACTAATCTTCTATGCTGTTTGTCATTTGTCATCTAAACTTACGAATTACGGTATTAATTCTATAGAGTTTGTTCATTAGATGAATGACTAACTTTTGTTGTTAGTCTTTAGTAGGTACATAGTGTTTTGATTCGGACAAAAAGTATTGTATTTTTTATGCACATCTAGGGTTTCCATGATGTTTTAAAGCAATATTATTTCCAGTGTGGTAAAGTGATGGCATTACGTTTAATGTCGTCATGCCTATTCTTAAAACTCTATATGCTTGTACACCCATAACAAGCAACCCGCTTAGCCACCAGTACGTGAGCTTTCGTTTAAGATTATGTTTTCATAGACAAAATTCTCACATTAGCGAAACGGTATATACCGGCTGCGCGAAGCTAGAGAAGAAAACATGGATTTTCAGGAAAAATTTAGCAAAAATTTTTTGATGTAATTTTGTTGTTTCAGTATTTTTTACTTGATCAGTATATGCAAAACTACAAGTCCCTTCGCGCTTAGTATACCAACAGTGGGACACCCTGTATATACAGCACTATCATTCTTCCATACTAGAATTAATACTGCTTAGGACATGGTAACCCCATAAATAAAATAGTGGGTTAATAAAATGACCAAGGACTCATGACGAATGATCGTCATCAACAAACATTACCTACATTACGATGACAGTTCAGTTAACGGTGACCAAAATTTGTATTGCTAATTATTCATATCATGTTTAAGACGAATCTATTATGAGTAAATATTTTGGGACATTACTGTTACACTGACCTCAAGTTTTATGTGATTATCACACTGCGAATTTTTATTATATTGAAGTTGTTACGTAGACTCGGTGCATGTGTGCGTATATGTTTGCTTGTGTGTGTTTGATGCTTATGACTTGTTTTATATTTGTCTAATATGTTTTCTTATATTATAATCAATAATGATTTTTATTAGAAATTATTCTGAGTATCTTCATTTAATTTCGTAATATGTGCAAAATTTTATGCCATTATTGTATGAAATTAATTGTTATTAATTATTATTATTGCATTTGTTTAAACCTAAGTTCCCACTTCCCAGGCATTCACAACCCATTTACTAATTTACATAACATTATATTGTTTATTTTTAATTAAAACTTACCATTTTTGGCGCTCACTATATTTAAGAGATTATAATATTAATAATTAATTCAATTGCATTTAATAATTGGAATAATATATGGTGTAACGTATCTGTTATCTCAATCATATATTTAAATGATATTTGCTTTGTTTTTTATTAAGTGGTGGTTTTATTTGGTTTAATTCTATCTCTGCCACGATTGATTGAAAGACATTTTTGCATTGCACTTAAAATTATTTAGGAACTCGTAAATTATAAATCCGCATATAATTTTAATTTTAAAACTTACAGTTTAATTATATGACAATATATACCTATCTGTCTTATGCTTTAATATGTAGATATACTTAATTTAAAAAATAAAGCTTATAGGTACTATAATAATTTGTAAAGACTACTAACTACAGTTTCTAACTATAGTGACATAGTCTACAGTTTCTTTTTAGCTGCGCTGCACGGTTTCACCCGGGGCACAGAATAATAACTAGTAGCCCGGGGGCAAAAGTAAGTATTTTTGAAAGAGTAACAAACTTACATACATTCTTTACAAACTTACCCAATAATAATATTAAGCAGATTAGTAGGAAGTAAGATTTTTAATACGATAACCATTTAAGTTAACTAAATTGTTGACAGGAAAACACAGGTAACAGAGTTCTAGAGATCGTCTTAAAGATGTAATACAATCGCAAGGTAATTGCAAATTCTTCCTCCGCGACAAGTAATTGACCCCGTTGTGCTGTTAGTGTCAATTAGCGACATGTCATGGTCTGGATATGTGCACTTGACGTAAATAATACAGTACTTGTGAAGACCCGTATTCAAGTGTATTTTATGACCTCATTTTGGGAGAGTAAAGGCAATCAATAGTATAGAGGGCCTAAATTTCTATGAGCGGCCGTCATTGTAGTACCTAGTAGTTTAAATTGTTATTCATAATCGCCATTCGCCGTATTGGACATTGGTGGCAAACATCGACAATCATTCGTTGGGCCAACACTGACCATTGTGTGGAGAGCCCATAAGATGTGCTCTAAGTGGGAACGCACTTCTCTAGAAGGTGAAGTTCTTCTCTCTTGAAGACCTCAGAACTTCCATTTCAAATCTTTGAAATCCATCATGAATGAGCACTTAGCGTGTTTCAATATAGATATATCTTTATTTCCTCAATTCGTAAATTGTACGCACGTTATTATAACACAACACTGTCATGTCATTGATGGAACTGTTCTGTGAAAAACAAAAGTTTTTACACATTTTCTAATGCAAAAGCTAATAAAAAAAATATCCAAAAACGGTAGCCCAAAATCGCGATGTGCGCTGCTTTACAGTTTAAATACTTTTTTTGAACATCTATCACACTTACTGGGGTCGATAACCTGTGACCTGTTGTATTAAGGTGATAGTTTTACCAAAAGAAGACTTGTTATCACTTGTTGTTTGAAAATATAGAATCTGGAACCGGGAAATGCATTGTGCCTATAAAATCTCTTTAAATATAAAATTCTCGTGCCATAATGTTAGTTACCATGATCCTCCGAAATGACTGGACCGATTCTCGTGAAATTTTAAGTGTAGGTCTCGGCCAATATCTATTCTTACTACCCATTGGGCTCTAAGTGATAAGAGTAAGGTAGGAAGGTTAGCCGGGACAGCTAGTCTATAAAAATGAATGTTCTCAAAGTTTATAGAGCTTGATCATAATATAGGTAATATATCCAATAAATATAAATTATATTATTTAATATCCAATTAGCAAGTTCAACGTTGAGAATTATTTAACAATTACGACACAAAAACACATTTACGTAACACCATAGTTAAAATTTATTTTGCATAAAAATATCATTTAAATATTCTAGAACAATTGCACAAATAAGAATAAAATTAGTATTTCTAATTTTTTTTTGCACAAGTTATTTAAAATCTTAGTTAAAATATTAGACATTTAAGCGTAAATATTTAAATCAGTCTACATACCTATAATAATATTAGTAATAATTTTGATATCCCACGACACGTTGAAGTTCTCTCGAAAGGGCCTCTGCGTGTTGAACCTGTGTCCCCACGTAAGCCTTCCAAAGGACCGGGACCTTCCTTATATTACCAGAGTATTATGGAATTTTTAATAAGATGAACGAATGAACGTTAAATTTTATTTATTTACTTCAGAAGTTCGCTTTTGAATCTAGATTACTTAAATCTGTTTTCCAAATCATAGGTATAATATGCAGAGAATATTCATACCTTGCTGTTTGAATTAAATAAGGTTTATCTAGCTGCGAATATATATCTAATAATGATTATTATGTATCTATTACACGTCAACACACACACACACACACACACATTACTCATAAATTTAAAATTTTATATTTATTTAGTAATCATATTTGTATAATATGCTTGCACATACCATTTATATAACTAGCTCACTTTTCAAGTTTTTTGTTTTATTTAAGTTCAAATGACTCAGGGAGAAGCTGGTGCCTGTATATACAGGCTAGTTCTTCGAACTAAGCCTAAAACGGGTGCCACTTATACTTTTTACTTGTGAACAAAACTATATTGAATATGTCCATGTTTATGTCTATGAAAAGAATAAGAAATAAACGATATATTATTGTTATTATGTTTCTCATTTCCATAATACTCGGGTACCACCAGAAGGACGGTACCCGGATCTTTGGAAGGCTTACGTGGGGACACGGATCCAACACGCAGAGGCCCTTTCGAGAATTTTAATGTGTTGTGGGACACCAGCCGCAGCCTGCCCATGACTGCACTATAGAGATACAGTCCTAGGCAGTCCGCGGCCGATGTAGGACTATTGCAGGGTATGGGAATTTAATAACAGGGCTATGGATTGGGATGCTAAATGGACTGGTATTGGGGACTATGGGAAACTATGGCACCTGCCTTTCTACTAAAAGAAAGTAAAAATATGTTGGCAGGTGGTGACTCGCCCTCTCACTGTATGGGCCCCCGAAATAAGTCGCTGCAATAGTGCGACAAGGGGGCAACAAATTGTGAGCAGCTAAGGGTGGAGAGGCGTCCCTGGACTTTAAACTACGATCACGCGCTCCCTGAGGGTCCAGCATCACGTGCCCACTCGCCACTTACGCTTCGCATCCACCCTTCGAGCTAAAAGCTCTCGCGACTCCACTCTGGCCGGCCGGTTAAGGCGAGCCAGAGGTGGGGGTCCTGTCCTCGTCAGGCTTCACTCCGACCGGAGGCAAGCCGGAGATGAAGACAGGGGCCTCCCCCGGGAGCGCTCGGTTCCCGCGGGGTCGCTACTCCCCGACACCCCGCCACAAGGTGTCCTGCGGGTTGACTGATTGCACGGGTGGAATATCTATTGTCAAGTAAACAATAGATATTCCAACCGTGGGCGATGGGGTCGTCACATCCCTACGCCCTTTATTAGAGAATAGAGTAAATAATCTGAGTCCTACAGAAATAGCGATGAAACATACATTCAAATCTGCATTTTAATACCAAAGCAACATTATAATTCATATTATCACCGAAATACGTGGTGGGAAAAATCTAAACAACAATTTAATCCTATTCATGTATACAGTACCTACTTTTAATTTAAAAATAACTTAATTATCAAATTTTTTGCCAAAAGCTAGTTCTAAATTTATTTTCTGCATGTTTAAAGTTTTACTCAAAGATGACGTAATAATCACTACATACCTACCTAGTACATAATATAAAACAGTCGCGCTTTGCGCTGTCCCTATGTCCCTATGTATGCTTAAATATTTAAAACTACGCAACGGATTTTGATGCGGTTTTTTTTTAACAGAACGAGTGATTTAAGAGGAAGGTTTTAGTATATAATTTATTAGGTTTTAGACAAAGCGGGCGAAGCCGCGGGCGGTAAGCTAGTATTTATATAATTTAAATGAATCGTTATTTTAAGATGCAATAAGAAACCTACTTTCTCGTAAGTACATAATTAATTTATCATTATCAATTATTCTTCATGTACGTACGCCTTTAACCCAAACATAATTTATTTAGACAACAAAATTATTGTAAAGATCGTTCATTTTATTTGTTCGTAACCGATAGTATGGTGTAAATATAGACATGACTTTGACCCCGGACCCCTACTACAAAAACGTGTTTTTGATTATTTTGAAAAGATAACACAAATAGGATATGTGCATTGTTTAATATTTTTAATTAAACTTTAATAGGTATTCAGTAATAATATATTTATTTGTTTTAACATTAATGAATTTTCAAATGTTTATCTGAATTGTTTTTGTCTAGCCATCAAGAGGGTGAGACAGGTCATGAAAACATAATAATATCTAATATTATTTTTTGCATTGTGTAAAAAGTCAACGACTTTTGAAAATGTTGCCTGGAAAACGGCTGCCATGCGCTTGAAAATTGTTTAAAAAGTAAATTAACCTGACAATTTAAACTGTCCTACGCGAGCCTTAACTTAACGGATAATTACCTACGTCAAGTTCTAATATTAGGGAAGGAATGAGAGCATCTCTACCTCCAATATTTTTTTTTAATTATGGATATCATCATCAGCTCATTAACGATAAATTTAAAACAGTTTATACCGGGTGTCCCACTGTTGGTATACTAAGCTCAAAGGAGGTTATAGTTTTGCATACGCTGAGTACGTAAAAAATACTTAAAAAATTCCAAACGCATTTTTTTTCAAATAGATGAATTCTTAAAACTCTATGTGTACACCCCTAATAAGCAACCCGCCTAACTTTGTCACCCGCACGTGAGCTATCTTTTAAAATGCTCACATTAGCGAGGCGGTATATGCCGCCTGCACGAAGTTAGAGAAGAAAACATGGATTTTAAGGAAAACAGTAGCAAAAAAAATTTAACGTAATTTTTTTTAAGTATTTTTTATGTGATCAGTGTATGCTAAACTACAAATCCCTTCGCGCTTAGTATACCGATAGTGGGACACCCTGTATATAGGTACTATTAGAAACTTATGTGCTACCCATCAGATCTTTAAAATTTAAACACCATAACGAAGAATATGGCTATTTAATAATAATAAAATAACAATATAATAATCACTCTCCTGTCCTTGTGAACAACTTATATCTGAAGCCACTGATACGATGACACACTTTTTTTATCCGTAAATTTATCTAGCTTCCTCTTATTATATGAGCACTAGAAACTTCTATCAGGAGGTCGGTAACATTAATTAATAAGATCGATTTACTTAATATATTTATTAGTTACAAATGTTTAAGTTGGGAGAGCCTACTATAGTATTAGGTAATGAATGTATTGAAGATGGATGGTAATCCATAGAAAGTTGTCGTTTAAGCACTACAGGACTGTTCTCTGGCATCATTATCTTTATATTATTGTTTGCAAGGGGTAAGTTACAATATAAGAAACTTAATTGTAAAGTTATTATCTTGTATTACACTTGTGTTGATAGACTACAGGCCCATGTTGAAAAAATTATGGGTCATTTGACCCACCAGGTAACCTATCTAGAACGATATAAGAGCATAAAATAATAAGATTCAGCACAATGCCGTCACTTGTAAGCTGTCCACCTGAGTGCAGATGAGAATAATAATTCGAATGTAGAGATTTTTTCCCCTTGTCTCCATGATTTTTGTACGGCCTTGCGGAATAATTATTTTATGCTCTTATATCGTTCTTGATAGCCGATAGGTCACCTGGTGGTTCAAAATATGACCCATAATTTTTTCAACATGGGCCTGTAGTCTATGAATGTGACAGTCTAATTGTTATATAATAAACATAAGCTGTCACTCCATCTGCCATCTGAATGCAGAAAATTTAAAATATACCATGCAGCAGAAAATGGTGACACACGTGTTTGCCTCGGCCGAGCATCGCGCAGCAAATGCTTCGCGAGGCTGCTCGATCTGTGTGGAACCTCCTTATGACTAAAATATGTATAGACGGTGTTATTGATAAAGAACTGCGTGGTTACTCAAAATAAACACGATACCTAACCCTTTAATCAAACACAAATAAAAAATCAAAATCTGACTTAGTCCCTTTGATTAGCACATTCATACAAACAAACATACCACACACCTTCATATAAAACAACATATTTTTGTTATAATAATTATCATATTATAGACTACAAGCCCGCATAGGACAAAAATATGGGTCAAATGAACCA
>CAJQZN010026893.1:0-14979 GCA_907164685.1 Colias eurytheme
ACCAAAAACTTGGTTTTTTGAATTTTTCACCTAAATGTTGAGGTTATATGAAAAAATTGTGAATGCAAAAGTTATAGAACTTTTAATTACCTACAACTTTGCCATTGAACTTTTTTCTATAGGACTTGTAGTTTTGTCGGAAATCGAGAGAAACCATTTTTTTCTCTTAAAAGCTCCCCCCTCCCGCTTCCCGAACTCGGATTGACCGTAATTTATTTTTCCTTACATTTTTATCATATTCCCCTCCTTTTCTAATGGGTTTCATCCGACTGCGATTTTTTTTTGTTTCAAAAATTATCTACTCTAGCCTATTATGAAAATGCAAACTCATACATCTGGTATGCGGATTTTATTTATGTTACTTTGTAGAATTTATGTTTTATTTTGTTCATATTTGTTATTTTGAATGTAAGATTGGTTCTGTTCGTTACATTTTAATTGCAATCGTTTTGTATTTGAATACAGTGGTGGATCAAATCAGGATAAGGTTTGTTAATGTATATGTTATGCTATCATGGCATACACGTAGCATAATATTTGATTATAATATTAAAATATAAATAACAACAAGCTCAAAATTACTATCTTTTCAGCAGAACAATAAAAAAATCTTTCATTATTAAATTGCACAATCACAAATTATTCTCGTGAAAGTTCGCTATTAACAGTATAACAATATATTCACATATGTAACATGCGAAACAGTAATAAATTATTAAGAAATTATATATATTTATAGACCAGTTATTTATATGTTGGTACTAAAGTAAAACTAAATACGTACACGTACGTTTTTTTTACTCGCGCGTGCATCACGTAACTCCGTTGGTTTATGTGAAGCGTTTCATTCTATTTTAAATACCACGATAACAATCCATTTAAGGTTTTTAAAGCATGTTCTAAATTAAATAATTTTTAAAAAACGTAACCATAATCTTCAAAAGCTTAATTTTATAATCTAACAGGGTTTTGTTATTATTTTTCGAGCGGGTAAATGGCTGATATACTAAAAAAGATTAAATGTTAAACACAAAGATCATTAAATACTTATCTAATTTAAATTTTAATCGTACTTTAAACTCCATTTTTATCCATTAAAATTACGGCGTAGCACTACAACTACTATAGATTTTGTTGTTTACAAGCTAGTATTATTTGTAAAAGATTTTAAAGAATAACAGTACTTACGAATCTTATAGATAATGTTTATCATATAAGTTTCTAACAAATTATATAATAAAGAATACAAGGTACATCTACTGGGAACTTGAATTGCTACGGCGTAGCACTTCATAAGCATGAGAGTTAAAGCCTGCGCCTTAATCCTATTTATTATTCATTAACAGGCTTCAAGTTTCCATACTAATTTAAATATTATAGATTTTTAAATTAACGCTGATGATTTCATTTCGAAAGATTACAAAATATAGCATTGTTGTAAAAATTCAAAAATTGATGAATATAACAATAAATAAAATCACTATAATAATAATTTCCAATACTGTAATAATGTAACAATATATCTTAAAGAAGTCTAAGAAAGTTAGAATTACTTAGCAAGGTCATAAGTTGAGCTCAGTCTTCAAAGCCTCGTCTAGCCCGCAGGTATCCCTCCAGGCACCGTCTTGCCTCTCACCTTAAAGCCAGATAAATTCATGTTACAAAAATCATAAGACTAATACTTCTAACAGCCTCAAATCCCGGTCAAGATAAATATTGGTAGCTTTGTGGATTATGGTTTTTGTATCAAAGGAGCCATTACTTCTTAGAGCATTAGGAAAACCTTTTTGTTACATATATTTGGTAGGTTATTAGTCTCGGCTTAAGGATATTGGAATAAAAGTTACAAACAACAAGTAATAAAATGGGATGTACTAATATTTAATACCATTGAACGCCACAAAAGTATATATGTACTATACTACTACTACTCGATGTGTGTATGTACAACACATTTTATGTTTCACCTACCAAAAAATACTTGCGTTTAAGGAATATCCTACAATGTTTTTTGTAAGTTTTTGTTATTGTATCCTATAGGCTCGTGTTATTTTTTGTATTGCAGTTGATAAAAGTGACGCCCACCTCCATAACTATGGACAGAATGGATTTCAGCGCAGCTGGAACGTACGCGTGTGAAATTGCTATGGAAATACCGTTGTATTCGAAGCCTTCGAAAATACACGAGCTGAACGTTATAGGTAAGATTTATTTCTCATCCTTGATTATTGCATTTTAAAATGACACTACCTCTTATAAAATATGCTCTTGTATATAATAAAGTTATTGTTGAAATAAACTGTGAATGAAAGTTCATTATATAATTGAGTACCAGCACAATGACATCAAGATTTAAAGGGTAAAAACCAATAATAATATTATATATACAAACAAGAGGTATCATTGATGAAAACACAAAATATTAGGACCATATTAGTCACATTGAAGGGTTGTTTTAATTCCCATCTGTTTTACATGAAACGGGAACATTTCCATCATAGTTGTAAAATATAATACGGGCTATAAAAAATACGGGTTTTCGAGCTCTAGTTGCTTCAAATAATATGATTAAGTTTTAGTAAAAAAGCCTTCTATCCGCCAACAAAACTCAACGCACGGCTAAGAGCTCCTTGCATCTTAGCGGCCATTTTTATTCGCTCTACAAGAATAAAATATAATTTAAAATTCCTTTTAACATTTACTTTTATAATTTCTCTTTGTGAGTAGACTTTTGCATTATTTTGTATAAAATTAACATCAATATTACATAGAAATGCAGGTTCTTTATCACTAAGAGATGAAAGGAAGATCATTCGAAGAATTAATAATTTCTTCGGCCTTTACTGATGTAATACAATATGTGATATATAATACAATATATAGATAATAAAATAGTGCTGAGAATTTTTATAATTAAGTAAGACACTAGTGTATTTCTCTTAGTTTTTTTTGCTGTTCTTGATGTATGATAAAATAAAACCTAACTCAATTTTAACACTTTTCTTACTGCGAAGTTTCAATACTTGGCGACAAAATATAATGCAATTTATTCTAATTTTATAGAATAAGATAATAAGTTAAGTAGCTGTTTACGTTAATTAGTTTGTTCGAAACATCTTGAAATTACCAAGTACTATAAATATAAAACGTAATGACTTACTAACCCATCGTACTTTGTGTTACTTAATATT
This sequence comes from Colias eurytheme, assembly GCA_907164685.1. Lineage (NCBI taxonomy): Eukaryota > Metazoa > Arthropoda > Insecta > Lepidoptera > Pieridae > Colias > Colias eurytheme. The sequence goes on from CAJQZN010026893.1 coordinate 3,192, forward strand.
TAATTTAATAGACAGTAATTTCGTAATAATCTTATAATTACCTAAGCTCAGCTATTATAATGGTGAGCCTATAATTATATTGAATTACCTTATAATATAATAATTTCTACATAAATTTGAGACGAGGATTCGTTTACGACCTCGTTATTTATTAAAACTCATACTATCTCGATGGTTTGAAGTTTGAAGTTTGTAAGGGTTTTCGACAAACTTTCTTCTTGTTTTATTCGTTTAATTCTCTGTTTCTCATTAAGGTCAAGCAATGACGTCAATCTAAATATCTTACTTTTATCGATCTAGGATTTGTAACTTTGTGTTCGTGGAAGTATGTAATTTTGTTTAGTTTAAATGAAAATGTAAGTAATAAAATTTGACGTTTTTCATCATTTTTTTAAATTAAATGTTCCAGCAGGTGCAAAATTTGACGGACAACGTTACTTTGGTTAATTATTTATACTTATTTGAAACAAAAAACCATAGTATAGAATGTAAAGTTGAAATTTACAACATCTAATTACATAGTCTAATAAACACCTAACAAGAATCCTTTCCCTCAGATTTTTTACACTATCTAATTATCACTACATAGTATAAAACAATGTCGCTTTCTCTGTCCCTAAATCCCTTTGTATGCTTAAATCTTTAAAACTACGCAACGGATTTTAATGCGGTTTTTTTTTAAATAGATAGAGTGATTCAAGAGGAAGGTTTTAGTGTATAATTTATTAGGTTTGAGACAAAGCGGACGAAGCCGCGGGCGGTAAGCTAATTTTATTTATAAAGTTCCAATGTAAATAATACCCCAATAATGTCCCGTATATAATTCTATCAGGTACAATTGTGTACATAAATCAATAAGGCAGAATAGTATGAAAGCGACCCCAAATTCAGGAGAGCCCAATCATTGTTATTCTCAGTCGATAATCCAATTATCTGTGGACAGGAATCGTATTGAATCTTACACTTGGTTGAATGCAAATTTGAGATTAGGGTTTAGTGGTAAATCTGTTTTTATCAATACGGCTTTAATTATATAAGAGAAATGTCTTTATTTGTGCAATACGATATAAGCATATAGTAAAAGTATACTGAATACTATTTAGTGTTTATTGTTTCCTAAAATGTTTTGTTTTAATAACACATACTTGAGATTTATATTATAATCTTAAATTTAAAATAATATAATAGATAGAACCTTATTTTGATATATTATCATGCTAATATACGAGAATATATTAACTAAAATCTTAATTCCAAAGGTTAGGTACAAATAAAGGAATAATCAAAGAACTTTTCTACCCATTCCACGTTCCAACAACCAGGTTATATCAACGCGTATATCGTATAACGAGTCACATTATCTGCCTTGAAACATAATAAATTCCCGTCACACTGAAACAAAATACACGCCATTACGTACGTATGATAATAATATTGTGATAATATTAATAAAACTTCACGTCGAACCTTTTGTATTAGTTTTGATTCCAAGTTATTCGATACCTGTATATTAGATATCAATATGCCAACACCATTAACATATAAAGGGTATGGATACATGATATTTTGATTGTTAAGAATTTTTGTGTTACTTTCCCTTATTTCTATCCGTGAGGGGTTTTCGTGTGGAATATTTTTACACCTTGTATACATGCGATTTATTCATTAATATTTAACCCGCAAGGTACTGTTTACACATATAAACATGCTCATTATTGTAGGTGCTAATAATATTTTTTTTAATATAATAAATAAAGTTTCACCACAGTTAATATAATACTATGTTTTTATGTTGTTGCGTGAGCCAGACAGTGTTATTTCAAGTTTAATATTAATTCTATTTCTATAAACTAAATAAATAATTTCTCTTTTAATCTAGTTCGCCAGAAACACCGTCCAAAAATAAAGATAAAGCATCAGAAGTTGTCACCAAATGGAGATCTAGAAGCCACGTGCCACAGTGCGCCCGCGTACCCTGCACCCTACCTCACTTGGCTGATCAATAACGAAAAGGTAATAAATTATTATTAATTCCTAATAAATTATCATCATTCTCTAAGTAAAATAATTCGGTGTAAAAGTACCATTTGTGTTTAGCGTCTTGTTTTGTATTTATATTTCATGTTTTTTAAATTTATATAAATGAACTTTCACGTTTATCACGAGTCTAATATAATAATAATATATTTTATACTAAGAAAACGTGTAACTTATTCTGATAGGAATACGAAATTTCTAAGCATATTTTTATGAAAACAAGTGTGTTACCACTGTGAGGGATGAAAGGTGATATTCTTAGAGCGTAAGGGCAGGATTGTCGGCCAGTCCTCTTCAATCGGCCCTTGGACCTCGATAGATTTTATTCGGTAGTTGAATATATTATTTTGTGCGAGGAATGAATTTCGATTCCGTGATATAGAACTGGGGCTTCTATAAAACATTATTATTTTCTACTCGTAAGGTTTAAAAAATAGTAATATTTGCTGCGTGTGCTTTTGGATATTACTGTTGTTCAAGGATTAATTTTATCTTGCGTGTTTCCAAATCTGGTTCGATTTTGTTGAAAAGTCTTAACCAGTCTTTTTTTCTGACCAGTGATTTCGACTTAAATAACGTGTGCTTTTGCCACGTTCTCAACCACGTTCACGAAGACCGAGCTGCTATGCGCGCCAATTGCTTCGCGAGGCTACGCGTTCTGTTGAGACCCGCCGAGTGAATAATAGAACTTTGATTGACAACCATAATTGCTCTTAACCTATTTAACTCCACACATTAGTCATCTCCCTCATCTATAATGTGTCATATTGTATAATGATCAGAATAACAAAACCATATGATCCCAGTATAATCCGGGTGTATTAAAGCAATCCATCAATTACGTCAACTGTTCATAAATAAACTATGCGAATTTGAAATTCAGTTACGGCTATTTTAGCTATGTTAGGATTGGCCGTTTAATCAGTTCGCACGACAGCTCGTGTTTTCATTTGATTCGGATACGTTTACTGTTCGTCACCGATGTGTGCCATAATACATGTTTGAATAATGCTCGTCTGTTTTGACGTAGAATTTGAATTTGCTTCATAATTGAATAGTCCGGGATCGAAGTCGCTGGTGACTGACATTACAATTAACGCACTTGTTTAGCGTATGCCAATCGTGTCAAAAACGCCCAAGTTTTCAATGATATATCCTTCCTTCATAATATATTTTGTTATGCAGTCGTGGTCCATGGTGCAATACAGTACCTACTCTTTCTGTATCTTTTAAGAAATATACAATTAACCGTGGATTGGCATCTTCTCTTTCAGCTCGTTTTGAAAACCTAAATTAAGTTTTTCTAAGTTTAGCGTGTTTATATTTGTGACATCGTTACTTCCAAAGATGGCCTGATTTGCTTCCAGTTTTAGAACATCTTGATAATCAAGATGCTTTTTATATTTATTTGTTGAAAATATAACTTGACCTTTCGTATTCAGCTTTTTGACACCACTGATAGGCTAGTACTTAGAAGTACTGAGTACACACAGGAGTAAAATTTAAAACTGATAATATATTTTGATGTAGGTAGGTATATACTATTTAGTATTTTCTATGCCACTTCTGGATGGTTATTTATAGGTATATTTAAGTCTTTATTTACATTAACATGCCTTTCAATACAACCTTAATATACTTGTAAAAGTGAATTAATGACATTATTGACTTGCGATCGAAAGAAACTTAATCAAAATCTAGATACTTTGTAGTATCTTTATTTAAATCTGTGCGTAGCTTTTATAAGTATTCTTGTTGTAATAATGTTGTTATGCTAAATAAGATCCTCTCGAGAAAAAGTCTTTCGACGAGTACAATACATTTTGTTCACGATTAGATGAATACGACCAGACCATTAGATAAATTCGTGGCTGGGGAAAATATACATACCTACTTGATTGAAAGTTATATGATCGTGTAATATATAATAATAATACCTAATATTATTTTTCCCTATTAGATTATATTAGATACTTTAAATTGCTTGTCTGTCTAATGAAAAGAACTCATTATTATTCAGTAGGTTCTGAAATTCGCATTCTGAACGAAAGACCCATTTCGCAAATATTTCAAACTATGACAAATATTAAATTAATACCTAATCTTAAAATATAATCACCGAATAGCGAGCTAGCTTAATTTTAATAACTAAATAATTCCTGATGTTTTCTCGTAATTTCATTATACAATATTCCATTATCAAGGTCGCTGCCAAAACTCTTTGGCCAATTATAATCTGTACTGTTTATTAAATAAAATCCTTTAATACACGCCAGTTGCGGCGAACCTTTTCATAAACAAAGCAGGAAGTTATTAAATTTTTATATCCAGTCGTTTTACGCAGACTTGGGGATTCAAAACCACGCTATATCAGCATGCTATAAACATTATATTGTTTGTGGTAACACCTTTTTTTAATTATTTAGCGGGAGTTTACTCCTTGTTTCTGACCTACAAATTGTGTGTTTCTACATCGTACTGTTTATTAATTATTCATATTGATTTATTCAAATCTTGAGAATCGTATTCTATTTTAGTAAAGAGTAGGCGTCGACTATCAAATCAATCGACTAGAATAATTCATTCAGTGTGGAGTAAAATAATTATACGTATTATAAATATCCTACTTGTCATATGTATACTATTAAGTCGACCTAATAGTACAGTAAGTTAATATTTATAATAATATACTATCACTTATCGCTTTCCCAATGCCATTAAGAAATAGATGTAATAAGCTGTAATCTTAAACATGTTCACTCATGGGTCCCATAATACGTTAACAATAGTACATTCATCTTAATACCAGTATGCTGCTATATTTAGTATTCATCGGAAAGTTATTGCAAATGCGTCATAACTAATTCAAAGGAATTACAGTATCCCGGTTTAATCGAGATCGATGGTCCTGAAGGAATGATCGGGGCAAATAAGTAATGGTTAGGGACGGTGCTTGCAACGTACTCTGTATAATTGATGCAAAATGATTTAATAATACAGATATTAACTACTGCTTACTAATTCTATAACTTTTGAATCATTTTTAAAGGAATATAATTATAGGTGGATCTACTTCTTAAAAACGCATCTTTCGCGAAGCTTTCCAACACCGAATCTTACATAGCAATATTAGACTTATACCTAGAGTAAAGACTATATTCGACAAACGCCGACATTTATGTATGTTAATCTGTATCTTTATAAGCGCATCTAATTTGTAATTATATAAATTTTGTCTTCATATATTGATTTTGTTATAGGTGGACGAAAGGTTGACGATCCCGCACGGCACGGTGAACGTGCACCGTCACCACCACGGGATGCCGCTATCTCTCACCAACTCCTCTCTCCGCTTTCCCCTCTCGAGCCTGCAGCTGTTCCCGAACCAGACGGTTGACATCACCTGCCTGAGTACCATCCCTAGCTATCCGACTATTGGAGAAGGTTACGCCGACGTCCAGAATCAAACGATTACTGGTAAGGTTTTTATAGTGATAGTTGACGTTATCAGGAGATTTACGGCCGGTTTCATAGCTTCCTAAAATTATAATCTGCATAGTCAAATCCAGTTAAATTCGATGGTTAAAATCACAAATATTGTATGAAAATCTACGTCAAAAAGTATCAAAATAGGCTATGAGGCATTCTAAGAAACCAGCCCTTAGGTACTGTGCTTGCATAACTTTACACGATAGATTGGTATAGGACTCTAGAAACTGTAAATTTTTGGTATACCTATTATCGATACTGATAACGATTGGAGCAAAAGTAATATAAATAAAATGTAAATAGGACTGACAAATATCTATTTCAGTTTATCGAGCGCTGACCTGAACTGCTTTATCACATATGCAAATCTTTATAGGGCTGCAAAAATAATCTATTAAGAATATAGAAGAATATATTTGATTTTGATTTGAATTAAATTTCAATTAAACTAACATGCAATCCTGAAACCGTGTTACTGCTAGACTAGTGTAAGTGATTGACGTAGTCGATTCTAAACGTTGGATTAAATAATAAAGTTAAATAATAAATCCGTTACGAAGTTCTTCCGAAAGCCATTTATATTCACTAATAACATTATTTTTGTTCCAGTAAATGTCGTTCGCCTGGAGCCGACGCCGCCTCAACTCCCGGTCAAAATAATGAGTTCGACGCTAAATAAATGCGAACGCTCCAAAATACATTACCCCCTAATTGTCCTAATTATTGTTGGATACGATGTATTTTTAACAATATTTTAATGTAACTACTATCTAAAATTGTTGTATTATAAATAAAAATTGTATACTGAAAAAACAACTCCGAATTCGAAGCGTTCATTTTCAACAAACTTTTGTTGATTATAAATTTCGTAAGTCATTCGTGCCGTAATGATTTTAGTCAGACTTCTCGATAAATTGACTTTTAACAATGTTTATACATACTTGAGTTCGTGGTAAAGCGTAATTTATTTAAGCAACTTTGTAAGATAATAATATTGTTATCGAGTTTCTTAAATAGTTAAAAGTTTGCAAATTATGTCGTAAATCTTTCAACTTTGACAAGCGGTAAATGTGATGTATTTTAATTGTTTCCAAACTCTGATTTAAAGTGAAAGTATGCTTCTAATCTAAACAATATATCAATTACTTTAGTGTCTTTTTGAATACATTTTTAACTTGAATCATTTCAAAAAATGACTCGCATAACATTATATAGCAATTTAAAAATGCAAGTATACGCAAGCAGCGAAATTCAAGATTTATATTTTCATTCGCGAACATAAAAGTCTTAGAGGGAAATTGAATTTTTCATTTATCTAAAAATAGTGCAGCGCTTCTTTATATACCTACTCTTTGTAACATTTACAAACTTACGTATGCGCAAATATGAGACTGAGTAAAAAAATTAGAATTATGCTTGTCCTAATATTGCTCTAGTTTTGCCGCTATTTTTAAAGCAAGAAACTTTCCCTGTCCATTATGTAAATAAACCCTTAATTATAATATAATTTCACGTCGTAATTCTCGTCGTGTTCGACTGCTTTCTCTTCGTGACATCGATTTTATTAACTTTTGTTTTTAATGAAAGCTTACTTTGTTATACTTTGCCTAGTAAATAGTGTTTTGTAAAACTAGAATTACTTTGTCCAAGGCTTCATAATAACATAGCTGCCGAACTACACGAAAATATGATCGATAATAATTAGAAATTCTTGGTTACTAATTTAACAGTTTCAACCATAGAAATCTAAATAACAAGACACTAGAAGTCGTAAGCGTGCGTGACCTTGTCGCCACTCAGGTGATTTGCACATCACCAGTGCATTCGTCACTGTTCAGTTGCTCTGGAGACGTATGAGTGTATACATGGTGTGTTTCAGCAATTCCCATTGCGGATATTCTTCCACAAGTTGTAATTATACTTATAAAGGAATAATATTTCATCGGAAAATATTTTTTTTTAGAAATAATGCCGTTTTTCCTTAAAATTATAGAATATTTACAAGTATTACGAGTGTCACCATAGTAATCGAAATAACAATGAATGACATAATCGACCATTCTTATTATCACGTTTGTTCGTATTGGAGCAAAAAGTCTCATATACTTAGGGATGTTATTCTAAAATAAACCGTAAATTCGTGCGTTAGGATACATATTCAAAAGCTTAATTTAATAGATAAGTTAGTTTTCACTAAAATCAAGCTGTCCAATAAAAGGCATAGTTTACTTGTGTGTACTGTTTAGCTTTCGGTTTGAATGTGTTGATTTTGGCGACAGCGGTTTTCATACGAATTATGACATTACAGCACTTCTATGTGTCTTGTTATTTAGATTTCTATGGTTTCAACCTTAAAATGCGTCATCGTAGAAATTTTCAAATAGATAGATGGATTATTATATAAAAATCGTTTTACATGCGTCGTATATATGTATGAATGATTATACAGGCTAAATGCCCAGTACAGCCTAAATATGAGTATTGCCTGACAGCGGTTAAATTGCAAATTACAAATACGACCACGACCGTGTTAAAGTAAAATGTTGTATCCCTCATATTATCTCTATTTTCTTTTACATTTAGTTACACTGTATTCCATACACATAACCTGTAAATAAGTACTTAGGATGCGGAGTAATAAAACTCCACTGTATCCGTCGTAGTTCTAGTTTGCATAATAATAAGAATATATGGAAAGGCAAAAGTGCGCAAGTTTGAAGGAACAACTGGGTAACAAAACATATCATGTTAGGGAGTGAGTTTATATTTATATAAATGTTGTGCATAGTCGATGGTTGTACCGCTGGAAGCATGTGTTTTGCTTTTGACGTTTAGTATTAAGATGTGCCACGGATAAAGTTATGTTTGTGTGCGAATTTTGAATGTGTTACGATTCACCAATCGGTTAGTAATTATTTAAAAACATTGCAATTATTCAACAGCTGTGAAAAAACGACCTACTATATAGTTGCGCTTTGGAAAAATCCATATTATTTAAAAAGAAATGGTCAAAATTATATGAATAAAGTGACATTTAATTCACTTCACAATTATTTTAATTGACATTTAAACCGTTATTTGGTTGAAATCTGGTCTTGTAGATTAAACTCGCTTTGAGGCAAATGAAGCATTTCAACTAATACTTTGTTTGCTTTATAGTTTACAAAATGTCAGATAAAACGTTTTGCATTTCTCTTTGAAATGTTTATAAAATACAAGAGTAAATAAGTAGAAACGCTTTGTTAGAACAACAATGATTAAAACAACAATTATTATTAATTTCAAATGATAGTGGAAACCTTTGGAAAACTGTTGGCAGATAAATAGTAGATACTTCGCAATTAAACACATTATTAGCTTCTTATTTTTATTTTGTAAAACATGTATCCCACTTAGAAACCCCGCTTCTAGAAAATAACTTAGAATTTTTTTATAATATGTTAGGTACCCCAAAATACGAAATACATATATTTTATATATAATTATTATGTTCTAATTAAGTATTGTATTTATATAGTATAGTAGAAATCTCCCATCTCTGTTTAGTATCATTTCTTAGCGATTGTAAAATGTACTCTAATTAAAAAGTTTGTGATAGTGGTAGAGTGGTATAATAATATTAAAATTATTTATATACATATAATCTAACCATAATATAACGAAAGGTAAAAGAAAAAATCTTCATATGATTATGAGATTGATTTAAACTTAATTGGAAATCACTAAACACCGAGCAAAAAACAACAAACAATTTGGTTCAATTCTTATCATGTCTATAAAAATAAATTGGCATAAATTTTATAAGGGCTAATATCATGTATAGCACAATATTCAGTTAATATCATGGACAAATAGAATATTAATTGTCTATGGTTAATATCAAGTTTTTGTTCAAAAACATTAACATAGAGTATTTGAGGACATGACTCTAACATCGCATCGGCATCATAAAAGTAGTTCTAACAAAACTTGTTTAAAACTTATATTCACAGATCGCATACAAGCTATCGAAAACTTAAAAACTAGTGCCGAAAATATAGTTTACTCCTTCCTAAACAAAACCTAATACCACTCTACTATATCATAAATTGTACCTTATCGTCATTTACCTACCTATATTTGTAAAAAAAACCCTGAGCGTTAAACTAAGATATTTTCTATCGATAAAAAAAATCATGCAGGCTATCGATGTCTTCCTTATTGCTATACACTCTTATATATAAACTAAGTGTATAATAGGTTATAATATGAATAAACATAAGTCAATGTAAACTGTGTCGGATTTTTTCATTGCTTCATAGATGTGATCGATGTTAAGACTATTTGGTGTTGTCAATTACGCATAAAACAATAGTAATTTTATCAAGTTTCCAAAATATAGTGATTTCCAAATTACTTACGAAAAAGTACCTAATACAGCACTTCGCGTTTCTTTGTATTTTTTTGAAATCAATTTCTTAAAATTTGATTTAATTTCTCTATTTAATAAGGTAGGTATTTTTACTTATTGAAATTTAGTCTGTGAAATTAAGCGATCTTTAAACTTTTGTTTCAATTTAGTATCTTATTATTAAACTTATCAGCTCAACTGTATTTTGGAAACGAAACTTCTCCTATTTAAAAAGTAGACGAAAAATTAAATATTAAACGACTTCATAATGTAAAAAGGCTCTTATTGTAATATTCTAAACTAGGTAGCGGCATTATTCAAACTGTCTGAATATATATGTCTATTTTGTTTTTGTTAAACAACCGTTAGCTATTAATTTTGTTTTTGCTATCAAAAGTTCTGTTATAATTTGCTATTTACATATTCTTTAGCATATATTAAACCTATAAATATATCAACAACAAAAAGTTTTACATTATTTTATTACTGTATTGTATTTTCAAGGAAAAATTATTTTATTAATAATACTATTTTTCTATTTTATTCGTACAATGACGTGATATTTTTTTAAGTATTTATTTTTTGAGACCAGTTAGTTTTCTAGAAATTATTCAAACACCCTTGTACCATATCACTGATCTCATTTCATTATTTTTTGTTTAAACCTAGGAAAATTATTCTCATTATATGTAAAATCTAGTCATATAAACAATTTTATATCTAGACAATTTGTTGAATTCAAAATTATATTGATTAAAATTATGTACTTGTTGGATCAATCATATTATGTTAAAAATGTTAAAAATTAATTAGTGAAAATTTACAATGTGTTTCTTACCTTTATCGAGGTTACACAATTCTACATGATGCGTTGGTATTTCAAGACAATTGTTTATAAATTATATATTTTTTCATGTAAAAATATTACACGGAAAGTCTAACTAAATTATATTGTGAAATTAGCAGAGCTATAGATAAAATAAATGTTGGTAAGCATGTTTAATGTGCGCGGCTACAGTGCTGAATTTGTATTGAAAATGTCTAATATTTACAAAAATGTGAAATTTTATCTCTTTATAATATAAATGTATTACACGTTCAATTTACACGATATTGTTGTTTTATTTACCTTCAATCCATTCCATAAATGATTTCCTTTATGTAACACAGACTACAGAAACTATCAAGACTGTTTGAATGTTAAATGCAATAAAGATATGCTTGAGTGTGTGTAAGTAAGCGTATGTGTCTATGGATGTGTGCATTTATTTAATGTATGAGTGTGTTTGATACTTGTACATACATAGAATAACAATAGAGTGACTTGACTATCTAGTGCTCACACGACGTGTACGTAGTACTCAAAGCGTTTGTCAATATGACCAAATGTAATGCTTATATTTGACTAGCCGCTCCGCGTGGTTTTACCCCCGTGGCTCCTCTCCTGTTGGTCGTAGCGTGATGTTATATAGCCTATAGCCTTCCTCGATAAATTCTAGAAAAAATAGACCAGTAGTTCCCGAGATTAGCGCGTTCAAACAAACAAACAAACATACAAACTCTTCAGCTTTATAATATTAGTATAGATTAGTTGGATACACAAACTATGTGCCGTTTACAATTTTGGATGGATACGGACCTGAATAAGATATTCATTGACTTTACCTACGCATAAAATTATATTGATAGGTATGTCTATTTGATGCAGAGAAACTCTGCCTTGATAGAGTCAATATAGCAAATAGCATTAGTTTAGGTTGTAGAACCTTCGGTAACCTTTGTAAAGATCTCTATAATTGAATACCACAGATATCAATTATATGACATCAGTTTCAATAACAGAACTGATAATACTATATACCTATAATTATA
>CAJQZN010026895.1:0-14489 GCA_907164685.1 Colias eurytheme
TGTTAAATAATTTTATTAATGAAACGCAATCTACTTAAAATATATTTCCATTGAAATAAACACGTAACATGATATCGTTAAACTCAAAATATTGCTTATTAAAATGTGCCAATATTCTGCAACACTATACCAGTCTGAAGCCAAATTAACACGAGGTCAATACGTCGATTCAGGTAGATCGCGTTACAATTTTTGAGTACCACAATAATTCGGTTTGCATTGCGGCCGACCGCATAACAGAACTCTGATGACGGGCGTGAAATTCGATGCAGATATCACGTTATTCGTGACAGCCACCAGAGTGATCGTAAGGTCGACAAAACGCAGAATAGAACAATACTGTGTGCGCGTTCGATTGATCGCGATGCGCTTTTGGTGGCATCGCCTTTGTTCCATTGTTAGTTTCTCCTAGTAACGCCTGAGAACTGTGATACAACGATTGTTTTAATGCATACCTGTTAGGTTTACGCACGTCGTGAATCGCAGAGTTTACTAAACTATGCCATACAAATTACAATAATATTATTATAATGAGAGGCCTTGTTAACAATTCCATTCAGAAAAAGGACTATACAAGACTTTTTTAATTTTTTCTTCCTTGGTTTTTTAAATAACCTATTTGCCAATATACGTAGAGGAATCTGCCTAAATCACCTACCTGTATTATTATAGCATTATGTATTCAATAACTAGTTATTGTCGTTACAAAAAAAGCGAAAAATGCGTCAGAATTCCGTCCCCGTATATATAATATTTTCTATATGTAGGTATTCTATTGAATACTTACTCAACAATACAATATGTATCATAATAATGTAATCTATACACTTTCTTATCCAACTAGTCTTATCACTATTGCCCTATAAAATAATATTTTGTATTACATTATAAGGATGCATGCCTAATCTCTTTTTAATCACATCGATCGGCTATAAACAAGATATTCTTGGGCTAGCAGATAGCGATAGCACATTTATATGGCTTCTAGTACAATTTATAATGTATGGTCTATGCATGAATATGATAGGAACTAATCTTATATTACCAGCAGGCAGCAGCTACGATATTCTGCAACCGAGTCGAGTTCATGTTACATGAATTAAATGCTAACCAGAACATATAGCTATTTACTTTATATGACCTAATTAGTAAAACTAATAAAAAGAAACCTAATAAAATACAATATTAATAGTAACCAAGCATCTCTTAAAATCTTTACTGCTATGAGAGAACTGAACACAGCATTTCCTCGACAATAAGCCTTGATTTATAAGTTAGATAACCTCAAGATAACACTGTATTATGTTAATGATTCAATAATATATTATTCCATCCGTAGCAAATCATGATAACTGCAATTCGTTTTACAATGTGAGGTTCTTAGTGAGGTTGTTTACATTACACGATTTCATAAGTATAGGTGCTTATGTTATGAACTCTCTGAAATGCAAAACGAGACACAAAACTAACTACATCATGATAGGCGCTATAATATTATCAATGCGGATAGAGTTATATCGCGAATACGGTATTTCATTATATAATTCGTGATTAGTATATATTTTAGTTGCAGGTAATGAACTGTTACATTCTTACATAATTTTAGTTTGTGTAGTTAAACTTGCTTTCATTTAATTTAAACCAATCAGAAAATTATCGAGTTTGTAATGAAAATATTGCCAACAATTTTTTTACGTAATTACGAATTAACGTTAAGCAATTTTTAATTAGACATGTTCTTATTTCCGGACGTCCGACTTCTTGACCACAACGCGTGTAACTTTAGTTTTTCTTTTCTGCAATTCTTTGATCGTAATAATTATAATTTATTAATACGATAAATTATAATACATTTATATAATAATTTCAATCACGTAGCACATTATACACACAAGTGTAATAAGCCTCACATCGCGTATAAAGCACATGAAGTGAAACATTTTTTCACTCTATACGATCACGTACATTTCTCACAGCCTAATTCACACGTCTCCATAAGGCATCGATAAGCATCTCCGACATCCAGCGCTGCAGCGCTTAGTCAAAGTATTTCTCTCGTGCATGTTAATCTTGCAGCGTTGTAAATCGCTTTATTTAACACAGAGATCCGCATAGCGAGCAATGAACGTGCATTTAAATCATGCAAGATAAATAGCGCAGAAAATAAAAGTTGTAGGTACATTATCAAAATACGAGTTTGTCATGAAGGTGCGGTGTATCATTCACGAATACAAAGTTCATAATATTGTCGTATGACTCATATTTTGTTATAATTTTCTATATTGTAATCGAATTGCGGTTAAGTCATGGCAAGTCATAATCAAGTTCAGTGGCTATATACGAACAAACGCATCAACGCTTATAATAAAACGCAACATCTACAAACATACAAGCTCACATACACCTACGATACAATAACATTTTATGTAGTAGTTTCATCGACTATGACGAAGGACTTAATTTAAAATTAATGTAGAGTTATCTCGTATTCTGTGCCTATAGAATCGCGTTACTTATATTATACTCTGTAAAACTGTTCCTATCTCAATTTGTTTCACTAATCATTACTATTGTTGTTGAAATTATGCAATCAGCATAATAGTGAGTACATTCTGTACGAAAAAGATTTAATTGACAATAGGACATGTATAACCTACAGTGTATTACATACCCTACCGAAAACTTCGAATACTTACCTACTAACGTAATGCAAAAAGTTCAATTGTTAATTTATTTAAATAAAAACAAGAACCAAATGCATGACTCTACTTTTTATAACAAGCTAAAGAACGTGTGCACAAAAAATATGTCTATATCATTTTAGTAAACTTGACTAGAACTTTTCATCCTTACAAAAGAAAATAAAGAAATGCCACCTTCATATTATCCTTATGATCACGTGTTGTTTTCCCTAACCCATTTTGTATGCCAAAACATGACGAACAAAGCAAATCTGCCCAGCAACCAACGTGACAGCTCACCGCGATAATTGTATTCGTCAATATTTATGGTTCCAATGCAAATACTGACGCAAATGCTGGAAAAGAACTTTCCTTGCCGCAGCTGTTTAGTTAATGACCTGACGACCTAGAAGCTGTTACGTGCCTGATAACGCGTAACTGATTAAATCAGCCATAGAATATTAAAACATATTCGATAAAATATACGTTACGCTGCAAATTTATAGCATCATACACGTCTTGATAGAATTGCCATTCATTATTATATCAACAGTAAAAACATTTTCAATTACACATTACGAAGCACAACTTCATTTCAAAACTTATAACTTATTAAGTGTAGCCGTCGTTATTGCACACTACGGATTATAGCATATACTTATAGCACACAGCGCCTACCATAAATATATCAACCCGGTTCGACTCATACATCAGTTTTTATTTTAATAAAAGAACATGCAACGAGACACGTCAACTTGACCTTTGCAATTCTGAGAACACCTCGCAATATCGCTATAGAATAACCGCGTATACGTTTTTATTGACTTAATTTAACGTTAAATTTCGAGGAAATGAATTAATTTTACCAGGAAATATACACATGTCACCGAACTAACTGTAAACAGTGTATGTGACTAATTATCATATAGATGTAATTATGTACACGCGATAACAAAAGGTAAGAAATAAATAAATACATAAATACGATAATAATTATAATAAATAGTTATACATACACTTGTCACTTACATACAATACATACAATAAATACATAAATACATATACAAATATATATCCATAGAACACATATATACATGATAAAATATATTAGTAACTATGCAGAAAAGAAGGAATCAGACAAGTGATAACTGCGTTAAAAATAACCGACTTCAAACTTGCACTTGCAACATTTAGAAATACAGACAAAAATGCTCATAAAATAAAAACTACTGGGCCTATCCGAATAAAATTTTTATGGGACCAATTCGACACCATCCCGCATCGAACAAAAAAAGAATCACGTAAATCGGTTCAGAAACCTCGGAGTAATCGGTGTACATACATAAAAAAAAACATACCGGCCGAATTGATAACCTCCTCCTTTTTTTGAAGTCGGTTAAAAAACTATAAACACATGTTGAATGTCGATAGATTAAACATCTGCTCAAAACCAAGCGACCAATAATTCTCGATTTGTTTATTAGATTGATGCGTCCCTGACATCTTCGTGATGAATAAGGAATTAAATTGCGTGAATGGATACTGTCGTCGCCTTAATAAATCGGATTAATTTTGTTGCAATATTTATACGGAGGTTAAATTTAATTGATTGTTACGATGTTATTAGTATTCATTATTACATGGAATGTTTTTACATTTATTTAAGCAGTATTTTGTTATGCTTGAAACGAATACGGATAATACATATTCTCTTCATCAGAATATTATGTACACTTCACGAAGATGTTTAGAACACAATACAAAGTAAATGCAATTTACAAGCAACTATACCAATAAAAATAAAGACAATTTTGACAAAGATTCACGGTAGAGTATCTGCACACTGCAGGTACAATTTTTCGTCGCATCTGAATTGAAAAGAGGTCAAGCGGATAGCGAAATATTTTAAGCTGCATTGTTTTTGAACTGTGGTCTTGGGGTTAAAGTAATATACAGTATACACCGCACTTCACTTCGAGTAAATAAATGTAACGTCGGACCGAATTTTATTGAAAGCCAGTTTCACTTTAGCGATCCTTTATACAAGGACTGGCCTTATTGGATCCTTTTCGATGTATTGATTTAGAAGTTTGTACCGACTAACCCAAGAACACAGCCAATAATGAGGGCGAGACATAAAGCATGTACTAACTCTACATGATTGTGACGCCACAGATAACACAGAGATAAAAGAAAAATATTTTAAGGTTAATAAGAAGACTATCAAGACAATAATTAACTGTCTATAAAACCATATTAGACATTATTAAATAAAACGGTTTCGCGTCGAGATACTGACGCGGTAGAGCCATCACGTGTCTATGCAAATTATATATGTCGTGGAAGAGAAAACTAAAAAACTTTCATAAAATCGGATTGATGCGCAGATCTAAATGTACATATATTTGCATGCAATCGACCTTATTGTGAAGCAATTATTTACAACACTTATTGTTATTATTTATTAGTTAAGTTTTTGTAAGATAAACACTTCAAGGAAAATGATTCACGATGACTGACTTGTAGCGTTTTGCTTCAATAAAATTATTATAATTTTCATT
This sequence comes from Colias eurytheme, assembly GCA_907164685.1. NCBI lineage: Eukaryota > Metazoa > Arthropoda > Insecta > Lepidoptera > Pieridae > Colias > Colias eurytheme. Next base: position 5,243 of record CAJQZN010026895.1, read on the forward strand.
ATAATTGTTCACTTCTAACTCTTCTAGATATAAAGTTTGAAAACAGATGCATCAGAGGCGACAGATGATTCAACTCGTCCCGGATTCGTATTTTTAGTGCCAATGACAATAATTTTAAATTAACACATTTTTTGCGAACACATTGTTGGAGTATAAGTAAATTTATTCGAAACCTTTCTAAAACTTTCCGAGACTGCAAAACAATTTATTACCTACTTGTAAATTTATAATTAATATAAATTAAAACATAACAGCATTGTTATTTATAAAAAATTGCAGCGAATGATATAATTAAGATACGTAACACGTGATTTAAACTATGTACAGGACTCTATCGCCATAATATCACGAAGGCGAATAAACCTGACACAATGCATTATATTGAGAAACAATCAAGTTCATCGACATGAGCTATTTAAGTACTGGACGTGTCGGTTTGAGCCGTTTAAATATTCATAACGTTTAAGGTCATGTCTAGTAACGGTCACATTTATCATAGCTGATAACATTTCACGGCTATAAATAAATAAAATTAAGAATCCCGCGTATGTTAGTTGCGGCACGTATGGTATTCATAAAGGCATCCTCGATGTAAGCTATGTTCTTCCTACAAGTTTATACCGTTGCTGCGAGCACCGCTATTTCAAATTCTCGCTACCGAGATACAAAAAGTGATTAAGCCTTTGGAAAGGTATCCAAACAAGGGTGTAAAATATCTCGTTTTACCTGATTTAGCAGCTTTAGCTTTCTCTCGATTATACTAATCGATTCAAATCGTTTGCAATTTATCGGTGTCGCAGATAAAAATTGCATTAACAACCCACTTCATCGCCCCTTTACGCTATAAATCACAAAATGAAATTTACCGGTTTGATCGTTGATATTCGTTCAAGGTGGCCGTATTGGAAATACAAACAAACACACACACGAAACTTTGTCACTTAGTTCTTGTTTAAGATATCGCGAAATGTACTAGGCGCACAGAATAGCGTAAGAGCACGAGTGCACCTGTTAGCACGGCGCGAAAAACGTTACTGACACGATGCGCGGGCCATTAGTCGAACGCTGAACACGTCATGCGGAAGCCGGTTCTCTGCTGGACACCAATATCTTCAAAGAAATCTGCACTTACGCCATTTTCAGATAAGAGAAAACAATAAAAAAGTCTCCAAACATTTCAAGCCATTACTACTGAGAAAAGATTTTCCTTGTCAAAGAAAATTGTGGGCTTCTTAGTCTACGCCTACTATATGATTAATAAGTAGGTACGCAATATTGTAGTGTAAATATAACAATGAACGAATGAATGATGTCAAATCGATTGTTAAATAGCCTTTTTATGCGTGCGTGGGATCAAAGGATGAACTATAATTATTTATTATAATAAATGAGTCAATTTGGGCGCAAAGACATAAATTTTGTTTGACGTTCAATGTTTGCTCGTATTACCTTTTACGTCAAAATTCAGTTTAGAATTTAAGGAAAATGCGATACTTCCTAATCTCTATATTCAGATACTTGTTCCAAATTTATACGTGGAAACTTTTCTATTTATTTATTCAACACCTATCGAGTATACGAGACGATGAATATATTCAAATATTTTCTGAGCTAGGTATATGTTAACGGAATCTTAAATCAACCAACCTTTCTTTGTTTTCTACAAAAGATCAATGATCGAAATGAGAAAAGCCTTTTTATGGGCAATTGCAGAGTTAACTTGTTTTTGTTATGATTTTTGTTGACCTCAAACGAATACGTATAAAAGCTCATAATATAGGAAAACTTTGCGAAGGTTAACTTAAACAAATTGATCATAAACTTCCAACACAATTTAACACTCGCAACATTAAATTGCAGCTCATTAACTACTTAATAGGAAAATATTGAGGGCAGTATCCCACAGAGACTAGTTAATAGCAGCATTATCTACTTATAACAAAATATTTAAAACCAACAATATACCTAAAACTGCAAAAAGTATATATTTCTTTAAATAAAATTTGAGTGGAACATCGAGCGAAAAACACACATTATTATCTACTTTTTGCATGCTGCAAAGTGCAAACATATCTTACACTATTCAGTTGGTCTGATATAACAGTACGACCACGTATATTGCCTTGTATCATAGCATATTAGGAAAGCAGTTAATCCGGGCTCAACGCTGGCTTAATTGTCTCCTTCACGCCGTCTCCGATTTCCGGCACCACGAGGCGAGCACAATACAAATAGCGTCCGACCTTATACCCCACTTTCATCGACACCGTACGATAATTACTGAAACGCAAAACCTGCTGTTGATGCTTTTAATCCTTATACTCTCTCGGCTACATAATATCAACACTTCTAAAGAATTATGACGAAGGAAATTAAATTTCCATATTATGCTTACAATGCAATAACTGAAAGAAGAATTGAAGATTTTGTAAATCCGTTCACCTGATACGTTTCTTACTATGTAGGTTGACTTATTAATTATCCCTAATTACTTACTTATTTGAGATCTTTATAAAGCATATTATACTGTAGGTACTCACATCGAATTAAAAAGTTATTCACAATGTTAAGGATCACTACACTTCATTCATATATAAGTAAATATATTTCATTTATTAATAATTCATATCATGAAAGGTATGAAAAAGTAATATTCAACATTTCTTATTAGAATATTCTTTGAATTATTCTACGCACGTTTTCCTTCATGACTTCGCTAAGTAGTCTTGAGAGCAATGGGTTTTTAAATTTGTAGGACTTTTGTACAGATACAAAAATGTTTAATTTTTAGTTGAAAAAGATCCTATAGAAAACAACAATATTTATATATTCACCTCACAATCCTATAAGCGCCAAATGAGTGTACAAACGTGTCAAATTTATTCAGGTCTTTAGTCCTATTGACCCAAAAATCAATAAAATGAATTATGAACAATAGATCTATATTATTTTATGATATGTTATATTTTATTATACTGATATATATTTATTATCAATTCTTATTTCTCTCTCCTTTTCAAAAACTAGAAAGCAAATTGCACGCAGAAAACACTATTCGTGAGCAAAATGATTTATCAAAACGTTTTAGTCGGAAAGCCTAAAAACTAAAATATGTCATCAACAAAACGCGGTTTAATTTTAGCATTTCGCAAAACCGAATCGCATATACCGACGATACAGTTAACCAGAACAGAGATAAACGTAATGAGACCAGCGAAAAGTGCTCAACAGATAAGCATGCGACACAATCACGAAATCAATTTCGCAGAAAACCAGTGCGCGGTAACGGGAACAACGAAACTCGCATAAATGTTAAAATGGCCGGCATTGTTATGGTTTGTTTCACGGCACGATGGTTATCGAGCGCGATGCACTGACCGATGCAGTCAGGCTCGACCGTGTAAGATGCCACCAAGATGATCAAGTCACTGACGTAATCCATGGGGGTTTAAGGGAATTGGGGTATGGCGCAGTGCTAATAGCCTTCTCTTGTTGGGTCCTCGCGATAACCGGTGCATTCAGGCTCAACCATATAAGATACCACCACGTCGAGACCATCAACCCAGTGACGTAATAATGGGTCTAAGGCCATTAGAGTATCGACTGGAGCCCCGCTTTTGTGGTAACGTAATGTGAGATAAGCATAAATGAGGCATAGGACGACTTACACTTTTGGCACATGAAGTAACCTTTTCATAATCTTTGACAATGCTTCATAACTTTGATAAATATTCTTCTACCTCATATTAAGTGAAAAGGGGAAATAGGTTACTTGGGAGGTTTCCCTTGCAAGTAGGTTATGTCCTGTTATAGAAACCCAATAAGAGGATGTCGCATACAGGATTCATAAAATCTAAGTATATAATGTAGTTGACCTCATACTATGAAGGACCCTAAATATAGGTAAATATATCTAGAATAGAATCTTATCCATTCAAAATTATGAAGTAGACATGGATTTTTATGTTTTCAAATTTTATACAGAACAAAACATTATAACTTCTTTAAATTTATAAACTACAAGATTATAAGTTATAACTTTTTACCATATGTTTAATAAGTTAAAAAATGTATTCATACATTTTAATTTTAAATGATATACTATATATAAAGTAATTAACTCTACTAATTGGATATACATACATATTTTTTGAGATATAGTGAATTGTTATTGTTTGTAGATAGTAGACTAATGAGAGAAACAGATACAAAAAAAAATATGTTATCATTTACCAATGTTTACTATCTTTAAACTATGTGAAATTTATTTTACTCATGTGATCTTTTGAAATGTAGGTAAGTCATTATCTTTTGGGATTTGAGAACAAATTGATAAATAAGAATTCATTGGAAATGTATCACTGATAAATAAGATAAATATTGAAAAAGATATAAGATAAACAAAATTCTGAAACTGTCATGTATGAAAAGTATGATAGATATATTTTGTAGAGCAAATTAGTGCTAAATTTATTTGTAGTACCTACAATAAGTACATTCAACGTCACATCCGCTAAGTATTGAAGCAAATAATAAAAATAGCACAAAATATATAAGATAAGTGTTTATTACCTACAATTTATTCTTGGAAGCAATACTAATTCATATACTTTGTTATCATTACATTTTACTTTATAATTTGATATCCAACCAAGACATAATAATGCAATTTTGTATGCAAAATAACACTATCAAAAAACAAACATTAAGATAATCATTAAAAATGCATATTTACATAGCTGATTTTTAAGAACCAAAGCATGCATTTTACATATGTACTTTACATAAGCTCACAGTACAAACACTGCTACATATTATCAAACCAAACAAAACATTATCAAAACAAAACAGAAAATGTGATAAGATACCGGGAGACCTTGTGTTACTATCACATAATATCCCATTATCATTTGGTTACATTATGAGAAATTATTATTATTTAAAAAACATAACATGGGAAGATTTATTTATCCCACAATATGAATAAATAACATTGCCATGCAGTTTCACCCACTGGCAAAATGAAGTTATAGAGCTCATGTGTTATTCTTCTAAATCTATATTACTGTTGTTTCTTCTAAAACCGTCTAATACTTTTTATAAACATAATAAGCCAATTTGGTATAAACATAATAACATATCTCGAGGGCCATATTATAGTCAAATTGAGAAACCTGTTCCATTTTTTAAAGTTAATTAAAAATTGTATTATAGTTACCTAGTTTTACATCAGATAAAATTGATCCTATAATTAACTTTTTTGATTATTTAAATTAAGCTATTGTTATTTATTTTTAAGATCTCGCTTGGTGACTTTAAAAATTAAACCATTCATAGTATCTAAAATAAAGCTTTCTAAGATTTATTTGACCTCACAATCCTCCAGCATTCAATGTCAAGTGGAGATAAAAATAGTTGTTGGACCTTAGTTTGTTAATATAATAATGATCAACACTTCCCATTTCGTCCCCGTAGTTTCAGATGATGACACTTTGTAGGATATGGTGATTATTTTATACCTATGTGAATATATCACTGTCTCTGTTCAAACTGTTATAACTACTATGTGGTATTATTGTTACAAAAATATTACAGTGATTCTAAAAGTGAACAAACTTAAAAACTACTGGACCAATTTCAAATTTATTTTGCAAACAGAAAGTTATATTATCACTCAGTAACATCAGCTATTTATTAAAAGAAAAATAATGGATGGATAATGGACTATCTATTGAAACCAACCCAAGTTGAAAAATTTAAATCTATACTAATGTTATAAAGCTGAAGAGTTTGTTCGTTTGTTTAAACGCGCTAATCTCAGGAACAACTGGTCTGATTTGAAAAATTGTTTCGGTCCTAGATAGCCCATTTAACCAGGAACGCTATAGGCTATGTATCATCACGCTTCGACTAACAGGGGCAAAGCCACGTGGGAGAAACCGCGAAGCGCAGCTAATTTAACAATAAAATAACCCTACAATATGTTTTGTCAAGACAAAAAAATATTCCAGAATATCAATTGTTATATGATATCAATGTCTACAATAAACTTCATGAGATCAATATTGCATTTATTGTAGTTATGTCACTGTAAGTAAAAAGTAAATTGTTAAAGTGGTAACTAAGTGAAACCTTGTTAATTTGTTATATATCTACCTTTGTATTAATTCTTATCTAAATAAGCTATGTATTAAAATATGTTTCAAAACCCTAATTACTTTAAGAATTAGTGAAATTTGATATTCCATTCAAAATACATACTTTTATGTGAAGGAAAACATTATTTTTATTTGTTCAAATTTATCTAAAAAAAATACCCAATCAATTTCTAAAATTCTTTCCTAGTAGGCGGCTACAGGATACCTGAGTTTCATAGTCTACATATAACTTCATATTCAAAATGGAAATGTTTTAAAGCATTCCATATAATTGATATAACTACAAGGTAAATCTATATGTAAATAAAATAAGTGTTAGTTACACTACTATAACTATAACTCAAGAACGGCTGAACCGATTGTAATGATTTTTGGTTTGTTGGATTCATCTAAGATATCTATATTATATTTAAAACTCAAAGGTGACTGATATAGTGATCAACGCACAGCCCAAAGCACTGGACATATCGGGCTGAAATTTGGCATGCAGGTAGATGTTAGGACGTAGGCATCCTCTAAGAAAGGATTTCCCGAAATTCTTGCGGGAACGGGGAAAAACGGGGATGCACGTACAAAGTCGTGGGCGGAAGCTAGTAGAATATATAATTGATAAGATTTTAAGAAACAAAAATAAATATCTAAATATTTAGTTTAAATTTCACACTTCACAGCATAACATAAAGCAGATGTAATTAAATTAAAAATTGAGCACACATTAACCTCTTTGAAGTCTCGTTGTCTTAAGGCTATGTTTATTACTTTTCTTATCATAAAATTTTCCCAATGCATAGTTTGGCGCTTTAAAAGAGAAGTATTATGAATTAAACCATGCATAAATATTGATGATTATTATTTCATGTGTGTAGTTTAAATTTTTGACTAAGTTAATTGCAATGAAACACAAAAACAAAACCGTTACGTTTCGTCAAGAACCTTATAATAAAGTTCCCAACTGACTTACTGGCATCTATAAGCACTAACTAACCCTTAACCATCAAGATTTCTCATTATAAATGTAGATTCAAATATTTATTTACCTTAAAACCAGTATTAAGCAGAAGGCAGGCCACAGGAACAAAGTAGGATGATATGAAAATTTAAGTTAAAAATTCACATGGACTGTCACATATCAACATTTGTAAAATATTTAACACTACGAATATATATAAACGTTTTTAATTTAACACTATAGAAAATTACAACTACGTATTCAATAATTAAAAGGAACAAACGATACGCAAATTTCACAACATTCTCTAGCACAAGACGCAATCGTCAACCGTTTTTCTTTGCAAATAAATAGTGAAATTGACATTACAATTTACAATTGTTGCCAGCCATAGTTATCATAGAAAATCAGATTGTTAAAAATGACAAACATTTCATGAAGATTTCATGGGTGCTTTTTTTCATAGTGATGGATATAGTTGAAACCACAGGTTGAAACTTTAAATTAAACATTGTTCAGGTAATTTCTCGTGTAATTTAAATATTTTATTATCGAGTAATTTAGTAATTTAACTTCTGTATTAATTTAGTAAGCAGGTTGTATTTAAACCACAGATTTAAACATTCGTTTAATACTTACCTTAATACTCACTCATTAGGTAATATAGCTAATCATATTCTGTGATTAATTAATTATAAAAAGTGTTTAAATTCAGTTAGTAGAGTTTTTTTTTTCAGATTATTATACGTAGTAGAGTAGAGCCATTTTAATAGGCAACATTTGACAGTTTAACAAAATTCAGCAACGTAACCTAGTAACGACGACATAGAATAACATGATATTTCGTTTTGTTAGAACTGCACATTTGCCTTTTTTCAATTACGATTACATATTTATAATAATAATGACCAATACAAGTTATTTTAAAGATTTCATTTTACTGATAAACCAATAAACATAAACAATTTCTGAATTAAAGAACTGACGTCGCTACAGTTTTGTGTCAATAAACTTTTTTTCTTTCTAAATACCAGAGACGTTACTCTAAAAATCGAAATCTGACATCTAGAATCGAATGCATTGATTACTTGTGAATAAAAATCATCATAAATTAATGGATGCGTTGTGTTTTTTTTTTAACTATGTATTATACAAATTGTCTTATATTTTTGCTCCATTAATTTACGAAAGAAAGTGTATTACTGGGACAGGGATTCGCCTGATGAATTTTAAAATTGACATGTGTTTCAAGTTCGATTGACAAATGTTTCAAGTCCGTATCGATTAATTCACTTTAATCGATGTTTTTATGCAGGTTAGAGTCTGGCCAGCCAAAGCTGCCCAGTGTTTTTTGTAGCGGCCACACTATGAAATGTCATCATGGCGATTCGGCGTAGTTAGTTGTCAGTTTTGTTGAAAACGGTTCTAATCATTTGTTTTAATAACGTTTAAATCCTGCTGTGTTGTGAACCTAATGTACCTATATACTATGATCACCTCTAAGAATATCAAAATTATCAAAATGTTTTTTTCCTACTAAAGCCGATGTTACCAGGTCCATATTTTTTAAATTTGCCGCCCTTTACAGGGTTCAGCTTTGGCTGGCCAGACTCTACCACCCTACGAAGATAAAATTGATAGACGTCAAATGTTGCCTATTAAATTGGCTCGACTATATTAGTTGTTTAGGTAGTATATTATTATTAGTCTGTGATATTAGATAAAATATTCTAGGTTTAATGCGCTGGCTAGGTATAATGTGTAGAGGCGACCGCGGCATAAGCTGCGTCCGATAGGTTGTTGAAACTTTATTTTTCACAGTGTCTTTCATTAGGTGTCTTTGTTATCTGTGTGTGTTTCTTGTATGTTTCGCTGTGAGCTGACTGTGAGACTTCTTTGGTGGCAAGTCTACTTTGTTCTATGCATATTTGTATAACGCGCCATCTATGAAATTACGAACAAACTAATAAAAACTCGAATAAAAAAGTACGATTTCATAGACAATAAAGTAACTCTGTATACCTTAAGATGGCGCTCTAGATAATAAGTAGGGATGTCGATTCTTTCCAAAAAAGATCGATTTTTAAATCGATTCGAATCGTTACTTGATAAATCGATTCATAAAAAAATCGAGGTCTAA
>CAJQZN010026898.1:1518-15613 GCA_907164685.1 Colias eurytheme
ATTTCATCAGAAAAACGCGAATTTTTTTTACGCTAGTCAAAAATGTGCCAACCATAAAGCGTTAACACACACATTTGCAGTCTCTACAGTGTGACTGTCAAAACGATAATTTTGTATGGAGTGTCCGGGGTGTGGTCATAAATAAAATTGATTTAAAATTTGCAATTTCATTATTTGTGGGAATGTGTTAGAATTACAAAATCGAGCTTTGAAATTATTAAATTAAAATTAGTACTTAATTAAATTGTTTTTTTTTTTATAAATCTGTAATTACAGGTACTATATCTGTAATTTCATATTTATATAAAAGACAATTGTTTTATATGTTCGGCTTAAAAACAGTTTTGCTTAGAAAATAAATTAATAATATTGAAAATTTTAAAGTAACCGATAACTTGACTGATAATTAAAATGATTTTTGACTTTTCAGGACATCACTAGCAAGAAGTTTTGCGATTTGCTTTAATCCTGCCTTACAACCGCGTGCGCTTATCGTCTTTGGTTGTATAAGTGAGTATTCATTCATTTATTCATAAACTAGCGGTCCGCCCCGGCTTCGCCCGTGGTACATATTTACGTTTTCTCTACATGAGAACCATCCTCGTACTTCAAGGAATATAATAAAAAAAGAATTATCGAAATCGGTTCAGCCGTTCTCAAGTTATGCGCTTACCAATACATTTTGGGATTCATTTTTATATTATAGATAAAAATAAAGAATACTATATAAGTTTTGTGAAAAAATAAACAAATACATTTGTTTAATTATTAGTATTGCAGTCATTAAAATCAACAGTCAATCGAAATCATCAATCAATCCATTTTGTTAAAATATTTTGTTTTGTAGATTCCTAGAAAGGACAAAAATATTGTTGTTTTATGCATGTAATAACTCAGAAATTCTATTGTGTCGTGGACCGATCGGGCCGTTCGGGGCTCAATGGGTTAAATTGTTTATACCCTACAAAATTTGTATTCACAATACTATAATTTTAACACTTTATGTATCAAATGTTTAAAAATATCATCCAAACCTATGAAAATTCTCAAATAATAATTTTACAGGTAAACACGTAACAGACGACGACATGAAACAACTATTACGTATATTAGTGAAAGCGTTAGAATCATTCAATGATATGGCTCTTCTAGAAGCTATAATTATGTGTCTCACGAGGTTACAGCCGCTTTTGGATGCGGTAAGTTTTATTTTCTAGTTAAAGTTTAATTAAATAATTGTTAATATAAAATAAAATAATGAATATAGCAAAATACACGCAGGGCGTATTGGGTGCAAAAATCGGGTAGTTAAAAGATTTATTGATATCTAAGCCTTATGTCTTGGCAATAATGTTCAAAGTCTATTGTACCGCTCATTAGAAAACTCTGCCTAATATACGCGTAGGCAGAGTTTTGTTTCGGACACTTTATAAGTGTAATTATTATAAAGTCTAGTTGTAATACGTATATGGGGTATATCTATGTCAATTAGTTATAAATAAGAATTTATGCTCTATATTTTTATGTATACGTCATTTTTATAAATAATATAATATATGTACATTTTTTGTAAATAAATAAATTATATTTGTAGGAATCACCAATCCACAAAGCACTATTCTGGGTGTCTGTGTCCGTATTACAATTGGATGAGCCGACTTTATACGCGGCGGGTTTGGCTTTACTAGAACAGAATTTACATACGCTCGACTCGCAGGGGCATTTTGAGACTAAGGTATTGTATAAAAGAAAGAAAAACGTAAAAAAGGCGTGTGTGCAGAGCACACGTGTCAGAAGTGAAACTTCTTTGTAAAGATTTAAACATACCAAAAATCGACACCTTACTCCTTACGTGACGGTATCGCCATGACGCGACCTTGAAATTTCACTCTCAACGCGCATTAAGAAGTTTCAATAAAATGTTACTTCGAAGAAAATAACAAGTATTATTTAAAATATCTATTTAAAACATAGTTCCGTTGACACATAATAGAATGAGCACCTAATATTTAATTTAATCATTATCTACTTAGGGCCGATTTTTCAATGCTTGGATAAAACTTATCCGTCCAATAAAGTATTACACGATAATATTAAAATGTCACGTAAACTGTCAAATACGGGCAAGAATACGTTTTTAAAATGACATAACATTATTCGACGAATAAATTTTATCCAAGGATTGAAAAATCAGCCCTTAACGTTATTTTAGCTTATATTGACATCAACGTATTTTCATGAAACAATAATTATAAAAAGATAAAATGTTACATTGTTAAGTCCTTATATGTAAAAAAAAATTGTTTTTTTCAACTTCATAAAAAAAGATGTTTTATTATGATGATGAAGATACAATTTAAATAATAATCATTCCAGACTTTAGAACAAGTAATGATGGAGACGAGAGAACCTTTAGAGTGGCACTTCAAACAGTTGGACCACGCGGTTGGACTCAGGTAAGATTATAAAAAGACTGTAACATTATTACGCATAACGTAAGTTCCTTTAAAGTTTGCCTAATTTCGAATATCGATGTCCATCAAGAAAATTGTACCTTATAAATTATAAGTGTTAAAAAAATCTACACCTGAATAAAATTGATCATTCATCGAAAAATTGTCGGACAGGTATTGCTGTAACTACAGTAAATAGATCCACGAACAGTAGCGAAACTCCCTACAAAACGATCTAAACGACTTACTCACACAAACATTCGACTCGCTACTGTTATTACCTTATATTATTAGTATTATGTTTACTATGCTATACGTCTCTTTCAATTAATCTATATTCTTATATATAAAATTCTCGTGTCACAATGTTAGTCTGCATACTCCTCCGAAACGGGTGGACCGATTGTCATGAAATTTTCTGTGCATATCGGGTAAGTCTGAGAATCGGCCAACATCTATTTTTCATATGTACCACGGGCGAAGCCGGGGCGGACCGCTAGTAATATATAAAAATGAAACCCGTTTTCCTGGTCACGACATCACGCGTGAACGGGTGGAGCAATTTCAATAATTCTTTTTTTATAATATTCCTTGAAGTACGAGGATGGTTCTTATGGAGAGAAAACTTAAACATGTACCACGGGCGAAGCCGGGGCGGGCCGTTAGTGTAATAATAAATTATGTCTAATAAGCTGAGTGAACTCGTGTATACGCCATTGTAACATTGTAATTTAACCTAGTGTGTACACAGGCTCCTTATATAATAGTTTATAACTATATTAGGAGCTTGAGTCATTAAATGTATGTACTATGTAATAGATAATGGCGTGAATAAAGGATTTATTTATTACTAGCTTTCCACCCGCAGCTTTGCCCGCGCAGTCAAAGAATACCCGCATAGTTCCCGTTCCCGTGGGATTTCCGGGATTACATCATTTTCTCGGGATAAAAAGTAGCCTATGTCCTTTCTCGGGTATCAAAATATCTCCATACCAAATGTGTTTAGGCGTGATTGAGTAACAGACAGAGTTACTTTCGCATTTATAATATTAGTATGGATTTCTCTCATTTCAGTTTCCGATCAAACTTCCACTTCGCGCTAGTAGGTCACCTAGTGAAGGGCTATCGCCACCCACTGGCCGGTACTGGCTCGCGGACCGCGCGAGTACTCACCGCACTACTGGCGCTAGCCGCTAAACCGGACCGCGATAAGTTTAGAGTCACCAAACATACTGTCGCGTATTTGACGGGTGAGTAAATTATACGAATGGTATTTTGTGTTTTGGGTCACTCAGAATGCCGCTGAGTTAGGGCTGGTAAGTTTTTCTTTTTTCAATACTGGATTGTGAATTAATTTGGGTCTCTCTGAATCTCTCTCTGAATGCTGTGGAAATACTGGCTGGTAGGAAAGAAGAATCATTTTTAAATTTCGGTCTCTCAGAATACTGCTGATGTACTGGCTGGTAAGGTAATGCTTTTTTCGTATACTGGATAGTGAATTAATTTGGGTCTCTCTGAATGCTGTGGACATACTGGCTGGTAGGAAAAAAAGGATAATTTTTATTTTCGGTCTCTCAGAATACTGCTGATGTACTGGCTGGTGAGAGTGGTAGTAATATTGTTTTAGGTCTCTCAGAATACCATTGAATTGCTGGTAAGTTATTAAAAAAAAAACAAACAGATCGAATTTCTTTATCGTCCACTTTTTCTTATGAAAATAACGGTATTTTTGTAACACGAATACTGATATCAATCAGAAATATTGATATGAATGTAAATAATATAAATTAATTTTAATTAACATTTAAAAAGTGCATTTTTTATTTATTATATTTATTAAAAAATAATAAAATATTTTTCCAGCTCTAGTATGTGTGAGCGAGGAAGTAAGATCAAGGTGTCCAGTCAAACATTCGCTGCCAAAATGGCTGCCGGATAATTGTGATCACTATTGTCCTGCTGCTGATCATTTGCAGGTATGTTTTATGCTTAAGTTTAAATATTTATTTTTTAAGGGAAAAAAGAAAAATGAAGTGCAGCAAACATTAATTGATATTTTTACTGTAAAAGGAAAAATGAGGGTAGTTATTTTTTCTCTTTTTACCAGTGACTTCAAATGTGATAATTTATCTAAAAAGCAATTCTTCTAGAGATTATTTTACTAAAATCACTACTACTTTCTCAATCTGATACTTTTTTATAACTTTCCAGGAAATCTTATATTTTAAGTTGTTTGTGCGTATAAAAATTAGATACATTTATATTTATGTGTATTTCTAAGATCGAGATGAGATATGCAAAGCTTACTATATTCAGATACTAGCGGTCCGCCCCGGCTTCGCCCGTGGTATATGTTTCACAATAAAAGGTAGCCTATGTTCTTTCTCAGGGTCTAGATTATCTGTGCCAAATTTCATCAAAATCGGTCCAGTAGTTTATGAGCCTATTCATTACAATCAAACAAACAAAGTTTTCCTCTTTATAATATTATATTCAGATATTAAATACTTAATCTTCCCAGATTTACGAACAAATTATTCCCTGTATACTTAGGCAATTTTAAACATTTTATTATTATTCACCACGTTACCTAAGGAACGTTTCAAACATTTCTTAACTAAAATAATAATTATTGTTACAGTCAACAATGTTAATACAAGGTCGTGTTACATCAAACACTTGTCAGAACAGAAGGCAGAAATCGTGGGACATGCTGGACCAATCTGTTACGCATGGTGGTAAGATATTAACTAGTCAATTCACGCGACATCGTCTGCTATTAAATGGAATATTTTTGCGTTTTATATTGCTACTCATTGTTAGACGTAACGTGATCAATAAGTCAGTATGGTATCCCGACATGGCATGTGAATTTTCGAAAATCTTTAAATTCAGTTGTATTCTTTTAAAAATTTAGGATGGTTTCCTTTCTGTAAAATTTGCTTTCTCCAGTATTTAAAGTACTTTCTACGGCTCATAGAGTGACTCAAAATAAACATACAGAACCCGAGTGAAAAAACGTGCTGTTAATTTCGAGAAAATACTCTTAATTTCATAAATATATTGAAACGATATAAAATTCGGGAAACGATTAGTAAAAATCAGTATATGGAGTTAAAATGTGAAGTAACGTGGAAAATTTTTCAATTACTTTATTTCTGAAACATTTTTTTTAAGTATGACCATCTTAATCTATCCAACAGGTAAGTCGCCAACAATAACACAGTCAAGTAGCGGCGGTCAAAGCCCGCACCCATCGAACATATCGCACCAGGTATCGTTATTTATCGTTATTAATACCGTTATTCGATAACGATCCGTTATGTCATGAAGTGATTTCGTTGCCCGTATATTTGAATAACTGTGCTTGATCTTCTATCTATTTTTATTTGTAATTATTGAAATATATTTGTATATCATTACATATCTGGTTTTGGACAGACAGACAAACAAATTGACTATATTAATTATTAAGTGATATATTGTTTGAAATCATTATAATATTTTATTGTATTGTTGAGGCGCTGTTGAAAAGTAGAAAGTGTTTGCATTGTGATGGTATTTCTTTTACTTATGGCACATGGAATATAAAGAAATAGATTTATAATCTAAACTACTAAAATTTAATATCTTCTTTAATTGTTCATGTTGTATTTATTATCTTTACATTATTAATTAAAAACTTCATTTGCCATAAAACGACTTCTAAAACTCTATATTTAATCATTCTTCAATACATTATTTTTTCATGCAACTTGGATTTACTGTATCGTTTGTATCGTTTACGTTGCTATTCGTTATTAACTATCATTTTAACGGTATACGTTATAACGTTATATCACATTTAATGATACCGTATTCCTGTACGATATATACTGATATTTCTGGTATCGGTATTCGTCTTTACAAATACCGTTATTTATAACGATTATGAATATCGGTATCCGTTTTTAATAACTATACCGATTCTGACTGATATCGATATTTGGGTCTATATACAAATACCGATATTTTTAAATGGTTATCGTTACCGGTATCCGTTATAACGATAACCGTTAAATGTCACTGCATGCTATAGGCGGCTAGAATGCGCTTCAAAACGCAAAGATCTTTCTCTGTGCCCACAGCTAAAGAAACCATTAAACCACCCCGTGTATGTACCGCTTTTTCCTGTTTTTTAGATATTTTTTATTTCCAGAAAGATATCGAAAACTGTTATATATTTTTACCTGAAACTTTATTTTCATATTGTGATATCCAAAACAGGTATTCGGCATTGTTTTAGAGAGAGAAGGAATTGTAATGTATTCTGACAAAATTGGTATTTATTAATCAGAAATATGTGGAAATAGTATTGGTTAAATCTTCTTATAAATAAAAATGAATCGCAAAATGTGTTGTGTAAGCGCATAACTCGAGAACGGCTGAACCGATTTCGATAATTCCTTTTTTATTATATTCCTTGAAGTACGAGGATGGTTCTTATGTAGAGAAAACGTAAACATGTACCACGGGCGAAGCCGGGGCGGACTGCTAGTTTCGAATATTATTAAGGATGAATTTGGATTTTGATCGCATAAAAAGTAAAAAAACATATATTAAAAATGTGAAAGTGAAATAAATACACAAAAATATGTGGAATTTTAACCGAATTAAAATACCGATATGGTAAATTGTTTTATTTGAAATTAATTTTGACTGTATAAACTGTATAAATTATAATTTTAAATCACTATTCAGTCCTCTATTATTAAATGGCGACGAAAAAATACCCTAATTCAGAATTGTAGTATATTAGGATTTTCAATTTAGCACTTAGGTCCCACCCTAACACCTAATGTTTAAACACTAGCTTATACCCTCAAAAATAAAAATCACAATAATGCAATGACCCGCTTCAAACCTTTTATTATCAATATTATGACCTAAATAAACGCTTTTTACCCTTATAAAAAGCCAAAGCTTTATAATCCCTTTGCCCTGTACATTATTTCTTAATATAGATGAAGGAACATTTTTAAAGGTCGGAATTCAGCGTCTAATCATTGTAAGTAACAAATTTGATATAGCCTATGTAGAAAGTAAAATGAAACACCAAAAAAACTTATATCGAATTCACATATATTTTTTCTAATAAAAAAAAATAAGTGCTATTACAATTTACAACACTTTCCAAAACAAAAGAAAGAGACCGTCTGAATATTTGGTAAACAAAGATATTTTTTACGATTTTAAATAACTTACTTACTCTTACTTTACTCGACTTGGATTTGTATCTATTATGTATTATTTTGTAAATATAAATATAGCATTACATTTCCTATACATCTTTATGGTTATTACAAAATACGAGAACTTATTATAACAAAAATAATAAAAGACGTATAAGTGAACAAAATACACTACTATAACTTTTATTATCCCTAACTTAAACACCAATAAATAAACACTCAAACACTGACCAATAACAAATTATTTACGCACATTAAAAGCCATTTTCACACAATATAGGACAGTGAGGGCAGAGCGCACAGCGTTCAACACGGCTCTACGGGTGACGCGGCTAGAGAGCATACAGACGATACCACTGATGTGAGTATTTTGTGTGTATGGTAGGGATATACTCAAACTTGTTTTTTCGATTTTTGTTTAAAATCTTATTAACAACTAGACTCACAATCCTATTAAATGTCGACAATAAGGAGTTGTATACAGCATTAATTGAAATTAACACCTTATTTCATGGCAGTAATGTTCAAAGTCTATTGTATCGCTCATTATAATTCTGCCTTATACACAAAGGCAGAGTTTTGTTTTTTGAGTTACTGTTTATTTATAAATGTGGAAAAATATTCATATATACCTTTTAATTCAAAGAATCATCAAATCATTTCATTATTTCAACAAATTTCATTAAAATTAATAGACTGATAACGATGAGGTTTTTTCTTATAATAAGGTGGATGAAGATGGCCGTGATTCTCAAGGCAGTATCGATGAGACTGAACGACCAGCCTCTACTAAATCTGGTGATAGCTTTCCAGCTGAGGATAAGGTTTGTAAAATCTTTACTTACTCATTATTTTTATTAATATTATAATTCGAAAGTTACTCTGTCCGTCAGTCTGTCTGTTTCTTTAGCGTTTGTATCTCGGTTTATCACGACACAACAGCGCAATTATTTTAATTCATATGATGATTTATTGCCTACTTTATACTGTGGTGAAAGATTTCACGGGTCAAGAAGATCATTTTCACGAGATTTTCCTTCAAGTTACAATATGGGGGTCTTCAAGCATAGAGTGAACAGCTACCTTCTAGGGAAGCGCGTTCCATCTTAGACCACATCTCAGCTTAACATCAGGCGAGATTGTGGTCAAGAGCTTCCTTAATACCAATAAAAAAAAAACAAATACGCGAGCGATGCTACAAACTAAATAGAAGGAAGAAATAACTCGAACTCAAACATTTATTTATTCAATTAGACTTCTTCAAGAAGCACTTTTGAAACGTCATTACATATTTTTAACATTTACCACCGATTCGGAAAGCAGTATCTATGGAGAAGAACCGGCAAGAAACTCCATAGTTGCTCTAAAGTTGTAAATAAAGATAGCATGGCAAACACAGAATACAATACACACTACTAAAAATTATCAAATAATAAGGAATTATGTAATTATTATTATAATATGCGGTTGCGTGCGTCAAAGAAACATTTTTGCATTTATAACATTACTAAGCATTTATAATCGGACAAAATATACTTTTAAGCACCTCTCAATTCTTCATTTTTAAGCTATTGCATAGCTTCTATCGCGGGCCTTGAGCGCGGGGACCGAATCGAGAAATTCCGTAACGAAAAAACCTCACGCTCCCCACTCCGACGGGCGCGGAGGTGAGGCTTGAAGGCATAGCATGCAATAGCTTTACCGCGGCAGTCCCCGAGTGACACACGTCTTTATTATTTTATTCAAAAATGTTTAAAATGAAATCTTTATTTTCAGCAATCATCGTCAGAGAAGAACGGTACAGATTGCAACAGTCTATTAGACCCGGCCGTGCTCTCTGATTTCACGACACAAGCGTTAGTGCTCACAGTTTTAGCCACCTTGGTTAAATATACTTCGGGTAAGTGAAAATTATTAATGTAGGTACATTAATATATTACTTTTGATTTTTTGATATCAAAAATGCAATATCCATACTAATATTATAAATGCGAAAGTAACTCTGTCTGTCTGTCTGTTACTCAATCACGTCTTAACTACTGAACTAATTTGTATGAAATTTGGTATAGAGATATTTTGATACCCGAGAAAGGACATAGGATAGGTTTTATCCCGGAAATCCTACGGGAACGGGTTTTTCTTTGAAAACGCGGGCGAAGCCGCGGGCGGAAAGCTAGTTTAGATATAAATTTAGATATAGATAACTTCAACATTTTATTATTTCAGATGAAGATGAAATTAGAGTGCTCTACCAATATCTAGCTGAAGGGTCGGTTGTGTTTCCAAAAGTTTTCCCTGTTATGTAAGTTTTATCTTAATAATAAGTTAAATTAAGTTTAAAATTATATTTTTTAGGCTAAATACATACGTGAAATATAAATATTTTTATTTTGTTTTTACAGTCACAGCCTCCTAGACATGAAGATAAATCACATCTTGATGCATTGCAGCGATCAAATTATATTAAGTGCTGTACAATGTATTATACAGGTAAGATAAATTAAAAGCTAAGCTATAGAAAAAGCACATTTTTCCATCATAAGTACGCATATCTATGATTTTTCTGAATGAAACTTCTTTAGGTGCGTTGAGAGTAAAATTACAAGGTCGCGTCATGGCAATACCGTCACGACATGGAAGGTGACGATTTTGGTATCTATAAATCTTGCCAAAGAAGTTTCATTTCTGACACGTGTGCTCGGCACACACGCTCTTTTTTTCATAGTACAGTATTATTCAATTATTATTTTTGCTATATAAATGTTTTTTTCTGTATCTTTACTTTTATTATTACAATAATGGGATTATCTTACTTTTATTATAAAAATGAACATACTTGTAGAAATCACAATATTACTTATTTTTTTAACATATAAAAACCTCAAACTCAAATATTTATTTATTCAATTAGATATTATCTTCTAGAAGCACTTTTGAATCGTCATAACATATTATTAACATTTACCACCGATTCGGAAAGCAGTATCTACGGAGAAGAATCGGCAAGAAACTCCATAAACTACTATATAACTCATTTTTTCGTTGTTTTTATTTATTTATTTCAGAATATGATAGCGTCAGAGGATGCGAGTCAACAACAGTTGCATTACATGCAAAGTTGTGGTTTCGGCGGACTGTGGCGGTTCGCTGGACCATTTACTAAGGTAATCTATACAAACTCTTCAGCTTTATAATATTAGTATAGACTATACTAATATTATAAAGCTGAAGAGTTTGTTTGTTTGAACGCGCTAATCTTGGGAACAATCGGTCCGATTTGAAAAATTCTTTCGGTGTTAGATAGCGAGATCGAGAAAGGCTTATCATCTCGCCAAGACCAATAGGAGCGGAGTAAAACTAGTTTGTAATATATTTATTTATTCTTGTTATTATTATGGTAACTAGCGAACCGTAGTTTTATAAAGAACTAAAAACTGTAGTAAACTTGATTTTTTTAATGAAAAATTTGCAAGTCAATAATTACAAGCGTTTGATTGCGTTAACCGTATCATTTTTGTTTCTATGCTTGAACTTTACGGAATACTGTGAAATATTATTTGTGTTATTAAGTTACTCCTGAAGGTTTGCAAGCAATTTAGAGAAATAAAGACAGTTTATGATCATGTATAGTCATGTTTTACACTTTATAAGATGTCGTGTATCTTACGGTGTCCCTCAGGGAAGTATCTTCGGGCCGTTGTTAATCTTATTGTGTAATAATAACTTACTAAAAAAATATTAGCTCGTGGTTCTTTTTGTTGACTATAATCCATTTTACATTAGAGTTTATTGTAACTCGTTAAAAAGAAAATAATATAGTTAAAACAGCTTAAAAAACACGTTTTGTATTATTATATTGTCACTGATCCTCGATAGGTTAGAAAGTTTTATTGAAATCAGTCTGCTTAAGGTAGATCAAAATCTTGTCTTATGGGTAGCGTAGGCCGGGTAGAGTCAATTGCTATAGTGTAGAGAACCTAAATGTCTATGATCGGCCATCATTGTAGATGTTTATTCATTATCGCCGTAATGGCGGCAAACATCGGCCATTATTTGATGGGCCAACGCTGCCCATTGTGATGGGGGCTCATTAAAGTGTCGGTTACATACAAACATACAGGTTTATATGACTGACCGGTTGGCTTGGTTGGTAGTGGCTCTGTCTTCCAAGCCAGAGGTCGTGGGTTCGATTCCCACTTGGGGCAAATATTTGTGTGATGAACATAATTGTTTGCTCTGTGTCTGGGTGTTAATTATCTATATAATTATTTATTTAAAATTATATATGTATGTTTATCAGTCATCTGGTTTCCATAACACAAGCGAAAGCTTAGTATGGGATCAGATCATAATTCAAAAATTGTCCTGAAAAATATTTATTTATTTATTTATATTATCGTGTTTGGCACAGAACCAATACACGGCGGAAAGCAGTGAACTATTCGTAAATTGCCTAGAGGCGATGGTGGAAACGTGTCTGCCGGGCTGCGGCCCGCCGCCGCGCCGCCCGCCGCCCGACCCCGACCGGGACGATGCCGCTTGTGAGATACATACATACATACATACATAAATACAAACTAAAAAATTGGTTGTCTGTAAAGTCGGTTTACTGACGAGTGAACGTGACAACGTCCGATTGTGCTTCTTTGTCGCTCGCTCCGCGCTCTCGCTTGCACTTCAAGCCTTACATGGAACGCCTCAGAGCGAGGTAACGCCGCATGTTTTTTCGTGCGTGCAGCCGGCGCTATCGAATTATAAGACGTTGTCACGTCAAAAATGTATACAAATTAACATGTACAAGACACACATTGACGTATACTACACAAATATAAAAAGGTGCACACAGCAAACAATTTTGACTGAATATATACACAATATAATATAATACACGAACAATCACATGTCGCGGTACAATGCCAATCAAAGACACTGCCTGCCGCCAAACCCCGTCCGGGACGATGCCGCTTGTGAGAGACATACATACATACAATCCAACATGTACACATAGACATCCATACAAACATAGACGTGTACATACAGACAATACAAACATACTAAAAATATATACAAATTAACATATACAAACACATTCACATTGACGTATACTCACACAAATGGGAAGCCCCCGACCTAGATGATGCCACCTGTGAAAGACACTACTCACATACTGACGTTTACACACGTACTGACGTGTTACACACATTAACATGCACACAAACTAGCGTATAATAAACATGTACTTAATCACACATTTTGACGTGTAAACATGCTGACGTGCACACACATACACTGACAACTCATATTTTACTATAGCAATACATTTTTGAAAGCATAAAACAATAAATAGGGTCCCGTTGTACCCTTTGGGTACGGAACCCTAAAAATGACATCTCTATTTTAAGGCAGTTATGTCACTTTTATTTAATTCTTGATTTTTCATTGTTTCACATTTAACAACTAGATTCAAAATCACACTTAATATTTGTCCGAAGCGAAAGTCTGCCTAATGAGCGATACAATAGACTTTGAACATTACTACCACGAAATAAGGTGTCAATTTCAATGAATGTTTTATACAACACCGCTCGGACATTTTAAACAACATTTTAATAGGCGATTGTGAGTCTGGTTGTTTATACTCTATATTATATACTTAAATGTGTTTTTTGTACAATTTTTAGGTGGCCATCGCCCATCGACGATATATTGCCCTGGTCAGGAACCATAGCATTCAAAGATAGTGAGTATTTAAAATATTTTTTGTCTCGTACATAAAATAAAATATTTCTGTATGAACAAATTTTATATTTTAACCGACTTCAGAAAGAAAGGAGAAGGTTCTCAATTGGTATATTTTTTATCTTAAACTGGTTCTGTTTTAAATATTACATTTGGAAAAGTTATGTGTTGTTGTAAAAATTGTTTGTTGTTCGATGTTTTTTTTTGCTTTACTAATGTTATAGACGTGAAGGTTTATGAGGGCGGATGTATGTTTGTTGCTCTGTCAATAAGAAAATTACTGAACGGATTTTGATCATACTTGGTAGTTTTGTGGCTTATGTTGGTACATAACACATACTCTGTACTCCATACAAAATAGCCTAGGCCTTTACGTATACGCCATTTTCCGCGTGTAAAATTTATAAAAATAAAATCCTCTTTTCGATTTTTTTTTAAAAATATTGTTATTTTAATAAAATGTTATTTCTTTCAGAGAGACCAATTACAGAATTGTAATTGGATAGCGGAGAAACGTCGCAAGCCTCCGTACAAAATAATATCGAATAGACTTTATTATTTTCTGCCGAAATTCAAATTTCGACGGCAACACAGTCATAAATATTGTAATTGTTGAAAATTCGATCTTATAGACTACAGGCCCATGTTGAAAAAATTATGGGTCATTTGACC
>CAJQZN010026898.1:29061-42303 GCA_907164685.1 Colias eurytheme
ACATATTTCGCAATAAAAGGTAGCCTATGTTCTTTCTCAGGGTCTAAAGATTATCTGTGCCAAATTTCATCAAAATCGGTCCAGTAGTTTATGCGTGAAAACCATACATACATACATACATACAAACCTTTCCTCTTTATAATATTAGTATAGATTACGAGATTTATAGCTTATGGTCATGTACCTAGTATATAGTTTTTTTATTATTGACTAGCGGTCCGCCCTAGCTTCGCTCGTGGTACATATTTACATCTGCCGGGATAAAATATAGCCTATACGGATCTGAAAGAATCCCTCTAAGTAATGGTAAAAGAAATTTTGGAATCAGTCCAGTAATTTTTGAGCCTATTCAATACAAACACACAAAAATACAAAAGTTTCAATTTTATAATATTAGTATAGATATAGATAATAGTAGCATAATATTACTTTTTAACTTTAATAATATGAAATGAATGAATCTTAATCACTATGTATACAATCACATTTTTTAAATGATAATTAACAAAATTAATAAGCTTAAAAATATATAATTTAAATTTATCATACGGTTAACTCTTGCATTTTTTCCTATCCAACAAGATTTATATCTTTTTTTCAATACTTCATGAGCTGCAAATTGATTACATTTATTATGTGTTTTGCAGATGATATTTTTCCCAGAAGCCTGTGATTTTATTTGTGACAATAAAAAGGATACCCTAACTTCTGCAGAACCAATTCTAACTGGTAATACTGTCAAGCAGTATAGAGATTTGGCGGCAAAACATAATGTCTGGTTGTCTATGGGTGGTGTACATGAAAAGGTAATTTTTGAGTAACATAGATTTCATAGTCTATGGCTTATTTAAGATTTTAGTTTTGAATTCTCTATCGAATATTAGTATAAGATGACGTAATAGTTTAGTACTAAGGATTTCCAATTATTTAGTAAACTCTCAATTTTTTGAAGTGAAACTTCTTTAGGTGCGTTGAGAGTAAAATTTTCGAAGTCGCGTCATGGCAATGCCGTCACATCATGGTGTAAGGTGACGATTTTTTATCTTTTAATTGATATTGTTTGAAAATGTTTTGTATATTTGAATCATGTCAATGAAGTTTCACTTCTGACACCTGTGCTCGGTGCTAAAATAAAAAACACACTCTTGTGTGTGCTTTTTTTAAATAAAAATAACATCTTTTCAGGATGAATCCAACCCAAACAAAATGTTCAACACACACATAATAATCAATAACAATGGTGAAATAGTTCAAACATATAGGAAATTGCATTTATTCGACGTAGAGATACCGGAGAAGAATATACGCCTTAAAGAGAGTGATTTTTGCACGCCTGGCAAACATATTGTGACCCCCGTTGACAGCCCAGTGGGAAAAATAGGTAAATATATAATAAAAACTAGGTTTTTCCCGTTTTATTCAGTATTTAAACATACGTAGATGGTGTGCACTTGTATGAGAGTTTATATGTGTATGTGTGTGTATCTGGTATATTATGTTTATGTGTGCATTATTTATATTCAAATAATATTTATGTGTGCGCGTGTGTAATTACCTTAAAAAAATATGTTATGTTGTTTTTCAGGTCTAGCAATATGTTACGACATGCGATTTCCCGAACTAAGCACAACATTGGGAACATTCAATGCGGATATATTAACTTACCCATCTGCATTTACTTATGCTACGGGAGAAGCGCATTGGCATGTGCTTTTGAGGTTAGTTTTTTTAATATTTTTGACTGATTTTAACTTATGTACCTTCTAGAATCTAGATTATTATGTTTGTTCTTATTTTGATATTTACTTTGTATTTTTTAATAGATAAATAGCAATTGATAAGTTGTCACATTTTAAATACTCTTTTTTTTTTCAAACAATGTTACATATCGATCAATTTTTTTTAGCGCGTGCAATATTAACAGATTTTTTGTTTTTATTTTAATTATTATATACGCTTATGAATAATTAACAAATTAATGAGCGTTTTTGTGTTTTAATACATTTATGTGTGTTGAAAATGTATTTTTCTTGTAAATTATTATTTTTTTATTTCAGAGCGCGCGCAATAGAAAACCAATGTTACGTTATAGCTGCCGCGCAGACCGGACAGCACAATGCAAAGCGCCGTTCCTACGGTCACGCGTTATGTATCAGCCCCTGGGGCGAAGTCCTAGCGGATTGTGGGGAATCCGCCCCGCGGTATGCGCTCGCGGAGCTCGGCGGGGGGCTCGCGGTGCGGAGGGATATGCCCGTGTGGAGGCATCGACGGTGATTATGTGATTTTTCTGAAAAAAAAAAATGTTTTTTGTGAATTTTAGTACTTTTTTGATGTTATTGAAGGAAATGTTGTGATGTTATATTTTTCATGTTTATTTCATTAGATTTATTAATTTGTATGATTAGTTCACAAATTATTTTAATGTTAGAAGGAACAATCCCGTGTTTCCGTATAATTAATGACAGAGTATAAAAATGGAACAGTGATATTTTATAAAATATAACAGTAACAAAAAATATTGTTTGTGTTAAGCGTGTTTAATTGAAAAATTATCGTATTCGTTTTTATAAGCACTCATAATATTTTCTATTATAACCTAACTTTTTTTCAGACCAGACGTATATTCACTCTACGCGTTAAGCCTCCGAAAAGACCTCTTACCAGAACACACAGAAAAAATTACACCCACAGAGAATCGAACCCCCGAACCCAATAATGAAGAACCTATGAATGTATTTGGTCATGTCAAAGTACCTGAGAGCTGTGTGTTTTATAAGTCTAAGTTGACGTATGCTTTTGTTAACTTGAGGTAAGTTTTATAATTATTTTTTGTCTATAGGTATGAAAAGATATCTGCCATATTATTCATTTGCAATATGCAGTCTTGTTTTCTTGACAAAAAGAAGCTATTTCCAAGGTTTAATGGACTATTCTATATACTCTATTACAAATTACAAAATTGGTTCAGTCGTTACGTTTTCTACTAGTGAAATAATTAAAAAAAAAAAGATTACAAGCACAGACAACATACGGACGCTAAAATATTCCCAAGATCTAGTCTATTTAGTTCCGAATTTCATCAAAATTGGTGCAGTAGCTTAGTTTTCAATTGGTAAATAATTTTTTTAAATCAGTTAAAAAACAAACATCTATTATAATAAGTAATATTATTCTAACACGCATATCAAAACAACAAAAAATTAGTATTTTTTATATATATTTCTCCTAATATAAAGGTGTGTAATTCCGGGTCACGTGCTTATAGCACCGATACGACTAGCCGAGCGAAATAAAGATTTGACAGATGAAGAGGCTGAAGATTTCTTTAAAACCATTCGGTTTATACAAAAGGTCAGTATTTAGCATTATAACATAACATATATTATCTTTATAAAAATAATGAGAGTATGAGTTTGTGTTTGTCGGAAACAAAACTCTGCCTACGCGCCTAGGCAGAGTTATCTAATAAGCGTATACAGTGGACTTTAAACATTACTGCCACGAAATAAGGTGTTAATTTCAATTAATGTTTTATACAATCCCGCTCTTACATTTTTTGTCGACCATTTAATATTATTTTACAAAATTCCAACAATCCATGAGTCTACAATTTATCAAGCCAGTAATTAATCCTTTCAACCAACAAACCTGTTTCCACTAATCAACAATCAATCAGTCACCAAACAAACAAACAATCAATCGCTCCATCAATCACCAATCAATCAATCAATCACCAATCATACAATCAATCAATCGATTTTTCGTTTTCAGTTAATGGAAAAAGTACACAAAACAGAATCATGTACAGTCACAATACAAGACGGGCCAGATGCAGGACAGACTGTTAGAGTAAGTTTATATTTTTTTATTAGCTAGCGTTCCGCCCCGTCTTCGTCCATGGTGCATAAATATAGGGTAGAAATTTTCATATGACCCTGGAGGAACAGTACTTGAAATACTGGAGATTGTAAATTTTGTTGAAAGGAAACATTCCTTAAAATTTGAAAAGAAATAGAACTGCAATGAAAGATTTTCGAAAATTCATTTGTCACGACCGGAAAAATATTTAAATGAATTTCCATAAATATTATGTTACAAAAAATATTAAAAAAAAAACCCTAAGAAAAATATATTTTTGTAACTTCTGTTTAATCGGTTTCTATAGTGTTGTGATACAAATTATGTTTATATTTATTTATTTATTTTAACACAACTTGCAGCATTTACACTGTCACATATTACCAAGAAGAAAAGGGGATTTCATAGAGAACGATCACATTTATTTGGAACTTGCAAAACATGATCAGTAAGTTTATTCTATTTTGATTTTATGTGATTTTGACATTGAGTTACTATGTACTACGTACTAGAGAGGACATCGCTACTACACTATTTGTAACACGCACTATATGTAAGAGGCAGAATATCTACAAAGTGTATGACTCACTAGCCGCCCCGCGCCGCCGCGGCCGCGCTTGTCGCACAGATTTTGTTTGTGGTGTCCTCTCTATACGTAGTAATAATACCTCAATTTATTTTGAACCATATTTTATCTATAGACGTAGGTGTATACAACGATAACTTTTTAACAAATCCATACGAAATTATATTCATAATATTATGGTAAGAAAAACTTGTCACAAAAGTACCTACAATGCTTTTAAAAAGTGTACGTACATATGTATTTTTTTTCGGCTAATCGTCTAAACGTCTTAACCGAATGTGATGGTACTTTCACTAACAGATAGCTCATATTATAAAGAGCCGTAATAAAAAGAATATTCTATAGTAAAAATAATTTCCAATTAAGTAAGTAGATACCTACTAATTTTGGTAATTATAATTTATAATACCTAATAAAATTATTTTTAGATTCACACCCAAATATCCAGGAAAACCAGCTAGAAGTTTAGAAGAAATGCGAACAGAAGCAAACATGTTGAGAGAAGAGATAAAGAAGATGGCGGAAGAAGAGAGATAGAAAGAGATAGTTAGATGTGTATGTAAAAATTGTAATATAAGGAAAGAAATAAATTATAAGTTTTATGTATTGTTCTATTTTTTTTAATTTTCACCATTTGCTAATGCCCCTGATTAACTTTTTAATAGTTTTGAAGTGAAACTTCTTTAGGCGCGTTGTGAGTAAACTTTCAAAGTCGCGTCATGGCAATACCGTCACGTCATGGAATAATGCGACGATTTTGGTATCTTTGATTCTTGCCAAAGAAGTTTAATTTCTGACAAGTGTGCTCAGCACACACGCTCTTTTTTATGTAAATTTTCATATTATTTGTAAATAGATTTCCGCCCGCGTAGTAAAAGGAAATGCGGTAAAAAGTAGCCTATGTCTCTCTCTAGCCTCCTTACTATTCAGACGCAAATCATATAAAATCGATCCGGTGTGATGTGAAATGGATACAATCAAACATTCTTTGCATTTATAATATTAGTACAATTATAACTGACAGATAAATTAAATAGAACATAACAGAGACTTATAACTATTAAATAATAAACGAACGGAGTATTTCTAGATTATTTTAATTGTCTACATAGTATAAAACAAAGTTGCTTCCTGCTGTTTATCTGTTTAGATCTTTGAAACTACACAACGGATTATGATACCAGTTCCTAATACATAGAGTGGTTTCAGAGGAAGGTTTTAATGCACAATATTAAATAGGTATAGCGTAGTATATTGAGTACCTACTGGCTTTTCGCCCGCGGCTTCGCCCGCTTTGTCTAATAAATTATATACCTTCCTCTTGAATCACTCTACTCAAAAAACCGCATCAAAAGCCGTTGCTTAGTTTTTAAGATTTAAGCATACATAGGGATATAGGGACAGAGAAAGCGACATTGTACTATCACAGATATTATAAAACTATATAAATTTATATTTATAAAGCATTTGAATGCCATAAAAGCAAAAATATCAATCATTATTATACCTATTAATTACTAGTAGTATAAACATTGCACCCATTCGAAGCCGGGGCGCATCGCTAGTGTTAGATAATCTCAGATATAATCCAGCCAACAATTTATTAAAACAAGGTCTTCCATTAAAACAGAAGCTGAATATCTGTCGGCACTTTTGTATCGTGATAGATGCAATTAAAAAATGACGTTATTTAAGTGGTTCATAGAAGTGCGGTTTTATTGTGTAGTCTATTGATTTTATTGCAACTATGGTGTGGTACAGAATATACTTTAGATTTAAGAATAGAACAAGTGTAGTGTAAATGTAATAGAACAGTATTCAATTATCTCTACATATTTTAATTTGCCTTTTTTTTATAAAATTCGCCTTTTTTATCACGCTTTTAGTACATTCATTATGTTTGTATGTTACTGACCCACTTAACTGCTGACAACACCAAATTGAAGTTATTTGAGCAGTTTTTTTATGAAAATATATTTATTCTAGCCCATCAAAAAAAATATATGTTAATATTCATCATATTTCGAAGACCGTGGACGGACTCGATACATAATTGGACGAAATCGGCTCGATAGAAAATAATTGAAAAAAAAGCAAAGATCAGTCTTAAAATCATCATTAAACGATTCTATGTCTTTATTTTTTTGACGTAGGTACGGGTCTGCAATTTAAAACACGAAGTCAACACATTCATACCTGAAACACTAACGAGTCATATTTCGCATTCGACCCACACTTTTCCTTAAATCACATATTTTCATATTATTTTCTTCTACGACCTGGCCCCGCCAAGTAACAGTGATATTGCGCTCTCGTTTGCGCACACTGTCCAATTGTATGGGAGTAAACGAGAGCGCAATCACTGTTAAATTTGGTCCTGTCAGCCCCTTAACGGTCAGATATAATTCAAACTTTGTACACTTCTAAAGAATCGATGACAATAAAATAACTTCATGAGATCATGGCACTGCTTCAAACGCTAAATGAAGAGATGATTGGTTGACTTGGTTCTATACATAGAGATCTAGAGAGATGCCAATCGCTTGCGCTGAGTACGAAACCGTGTCTCATAAAAAATTTACGCACACAACTGCAGTAAACAAAATCAAAACAATACTTCGCGTTGTGTGCGTGTCATCACACAAAAATATGAGAGCGACTATTCGTTCGCACACTAGATTGTAAGTGACGTACGTATACAACATCACTAAAGTTTGTTCTTTTTTTGGACATATTGCTGCGACACCGGCCCCGCCCCCTAACCATATCTCCCTTTAGTTTCTGTGATCTGTGATACAAACGCATCCCTCCCTAGTCCCTACGCATCCTCGCACATCTCTGGTGGAAAAGCATCCTTATACGGACTACTAACATAAATAATGGAAGTCATAAATGCAATCTAGTAAATAGCATACCATATAGGTACTATTTAATTAGTAACAAACACCGCATGAAACTAGTATCTCCATAATCCTGTATAAACAAAGAGAAGCTGTTATTAAAATAAAAGCAGAACAAAATACATGTTCAAATATAATTTAATGTTACAATTGAGCTATTTTAATCTTATTTTATACCTAAAAGACGTCATGGTTTAGATAAATAAGAGGTGGCGTAAATTGTGTCAATTTTTGTTTTTACCTACTCTGTGTACCTACTCGTTTATTGTGTATGGAAAATACGTAAGTTGCGCCACATATTGCGCCTAATGAAGAATGACATGCATCTCTCATAAATATAGTCAAAATAGGCAACTTCAATTTATTTTAAAATTTTAATGAAAATAGTAATGAATGGTCTAGTAACTAGACTAGTTTTTTTCGTGTGGTTTTCGCGAGATTAACAATATACATATTATGTTTGAAAACTGACGATGTTAACGAATATAATGATAAATTATTATTATCTTCTAGGTATCTACCTAAACATCGTACTTACTGCAGATACCAGACAATTGCTTATTTACATAATAATAATCTATGAATTGCAAAATGTGTTGGTAAGCGCATAACTCGAGAACGGCTGAACCGATTTCGTTAATTCCTTTTTTATAATATTCCTTGAAGTACGAGTATGGTTCTTATGGAGAGAAAACGTAAACATGTACCTCGGGCGAAGCAGGGACGGTTCGTTAGCTGTGAATAAATATTCTAATATTATAAAATGCAATGTCCCTTACACTATTATATATTATTGCAAGATCCATAACATTTATGCAAGTCTCTATGTTTTTTACACTAAAAGAGCACTATCTAACTACCTAAGCAGACGCTTATCATCAACGTGCTAAAAAAGCTAGAATGGTCGACTTTGAGTCACTCGATGTGCAAAATTGGTCAAAATTTTGTGCTAATTTACTAAAGCACTAAATGAGCACTAAATTTTGACCTAGCCAACGAGTGATTCTGCTCACTTGACCATTCTAGCTTTACAGACGTTCATCATCATGTTTCTAATTTATTTTAATTAATATCGTCTATAACAAATCAACAGTAACTGGCTCGACTTCTCTGTATATAAACTGCTTTCCGAACCGGTGGTAACTAATTGCGATGTAATAAGATGATTCAAGTCACTTAGAGAGGTTTTGTTAAATGAATAATATTGAAGATTTACTATCATCTTCTTATATATAAAATTCTCGTGTCACAATGTTAGTCTGCATACTCCTCCGAAACGGGTGAACCGATTCTCATGAAATTTTCTGTGCATATCGGGTAAGTCTGAGAATCGGCCAACATCTATTTTTCATATGTACCACGGGCGAAGCCGGGGCGGGCCGCTAGTGTATCTATAATAGTCAAATAATAGTATTGTGGAGGAAGGAAGATGGATAATCGCTACAATATTATAATACTAGCTTTCCACCCGCGGCATCGCCCGCGCAGTCAAAGAAAAACCCGCACAGTTCCCGTTCCCGTGGGATTTCCGGGATAAAACCTACCCTATGTCCTTTCTCGGGCAAAATATCTCTATACCAAATTTCATGCAAATTGGTTCAGTAGTTAAGGCGTGATTGAGTAACAGACAGACAGACAGAGTTACTTCCGCATTTATAATAATTAATTAATAAAGTATATGGATTAGAGTATTGAGAATTATTTTTTGTTTGAACGTGCTTATCTAAGGAATCAGTAATGTTTACCTAATTCTTATATTTAATTAGTAAAAAATAATCATTTTCTAGTATCAAGGAAATCTAAAAAGCTAGAGGAAAGTGACCAAATATGGAATAGTATCCTAATATGGAATTCCTTCATTTCTCTAAGACTATAAGTATGAATCGCAACATTCGACCATCTTCTGTTTCATTTGGTGTACTAATTATCGCACTAACACCATAGAGTTAGTTGCGTGAACGGTTTCCGCGTGGCAGGGGTGTTTTGTTTTGTTGCCATGCAGAAATTTTTTAAGGTAAGTAATAAATGAGTATTTACCGGCTATTATGTTTGTTTACATAAGTGTTATACTATTTAGTATATCGGTATTATGTTTATTTCACCATTTTGTGATCTTTTGTCTTTAAAATATTGTGAATTGAAAAAATATTTAGAAGAGTTTGAACGAGTATAAAAATCCAAATATGGACAGTCGTCGGTGTCTAATTATGGAATACTATAAACTTGCTATTATTTTTTTAAAAACTGTATGTAATGTTTGTTTTTAGAATGTCCGGTTCACAATCAACCTAACGAAAAATCTGGGATGAAGAAAAAACGGCACAATCTATAAAATTCGTCCGAGAAAAGAAAATAGGGTATTTGAAAGCGGCACAGGATTTCCAAGTCCCTAGGACAACTTTATTTCATCATTATATTTCTATTTCTTCTTTCAACGTTATTAACTTTATTAAGAGAAACAAACAATCGAAGAAAAATAAGGATGATAGTGAAAAAGAAAGACTCTGAGGAACTAGACGCTATCCAGTTTGATGAAGGTAGTGGAACATGATGAGTTGATGGACCAAGTGCCTTCTGACTCTGCAGATGCAGAATGTAACATACATGCATCAGCAGAGTCAGGAGGTTCTGTTCAAGACTTTTTCTATGGATGAAAGTGGAGAAAGTTGAATTAAATGCTTGACGTATGGGCTCTGAACACATTATGATGTCCTGATGGATCTGGATTTGCGACTTTTGCAAGTAATTACGTAACTTCTTCCATTTATCACAATATGTTACATTTATTTAATTGATCTCAAAGATATTCATTACATTTTTGTTATTGTTATGTTGATTTATGCTTATATTCCATATATGGGTACCTATTCCATATTTGGTTACTCATTTGGGATTTTGTTTTTTGTGTAAGATTTTAATTTGATTACTGATATATTTCGTTAAATGCTGTTAATTATTACTTATAGACGTATGACTGACCAGTAAAAACAATAAACTGATTTAATTTATGCAAAGTTTTATTTTTATTTCCTAAAAACAAAATGGTATTCCATATTTGGTTACTTTCCTCTACCTGTCTGTGTGTATATAAATTTATAGATTGTGGAACTATAAAGCCTCCTAGGATGTTAAAATGAAATCTAAAAACAAACAAGTCTTATCAGCCATCGATATCATCTCAAATTGTTCTATTTATAGCGATGGTAACATTAATTTCGAACTATTTAGTTTTTACAGTGCATCAGACTCGTATTCATTAAATTCATTCTCCCGCCAGCGCTCTTAGAAATTGTGCGCGTTTTTTGTTTTTTATTTTATTTTATTTTTCTGTCGTCTTTGGTGGCTAACCAGTGACTGTGTGGTAAGATAATTTTTTTAAACTGTTTTAAATAAATATTTAAAAATATTTATCAATAACTAGTCATGCAATGAAAACTTTTTTATTTATAAAAGCTGGAACTATCTATTTCTGAATGTTTTTTTGAAACTAGCATTTAATCGGAATGTCCCTCGTCGATCGATTATTAGTTAAAACTTAAAATAAATTATTTAAAGCGAATTAATTTGAAAAAATATAATGTGTAACTTTAGTTAGTTAGTAGGTACGTACCTCTGTCAAGCATATCATGTTTTTCTTTTTCATATTAAAAAAGTATATCTAATACCTATGTAGTATGTACCTACTTAAAAGAAAACACAACCTTTAACAATTACGACAGTATCACTGGGAATTTTAATTAGGTTTATTATCTATTATTAATGAAAACAAACAAAAACACTACCTACATAATACCTATTATCTAACTAACAAGTTTAATTTTTTTCACTCTGAAGAAATGTATTGTCACCGATCGAGATCCCTTGATACGTGTACAAAGTTTGAATAAAAACTGTCCGTTTAAAGTGGGTCAAAATTATTTTGTCCGAGTCGTAAGAGCCCGAGTAACATACAGGGGCCGTATTATGACCCTTTATTTCCAGACAGTTTACGCCGTGAATTGAACTGACTGGCAAATTCATATTATGATCGCAATATCCAGCCATGAGCTACTAGTTATTATTCTGTACCAGGGTTAATAATTATGGTAATATAATATGAATTTGCCAGTCAGTTCAATTCACGGCGTATACTGTCTGGAAATAAGAAGTTATAAGACGGCCCCAAATGATGATAATAAAAAGCATTAAACTTTATATCTAGCCTAGTTACTTTATTTAAATCTAATATGTTTGACAAAATATTGCAATCCCAAAACATTATCCTACGATTTTTTCCGCCAAAAACTCCGTAGACATTTTTTTTTTCCTCTCAACTACAACTTCATCCTGCCTTTACATTTTAATCAGATAATACATATTTACATCAGAATTAAAAACATTATATTACATATTATATTATCTCTTATCAACAAAATCCCTTCATTACATAATATAATGGAATAGTACGGCTATATTTGCGTCACTCAACGTATATAGTCTTGTTAGCACAGTTAAAATCAATGTGCCTTGTAGATTGATCATTAAACATGCGATACATATAATAAATATATTAACAATACATTGATGCTTCCTCCTAATATATAAATGCGAAACTTTGTGAGGATGGATGTATGTGTATGTTTGTTACTCTCTCACGCAAATACCACAGAACCGATTACAATGAAATTTAGCACACATATGGAGGGTTACTTGGATTAACACATAAGATAGGCTTTACCCGGAAATCCCACGGGAACCTACATATGCGGGTATTTCTTTGAAAATGCGGGCAAAGCCGCGGGCGGAAAGCTAGTATTGTATAATATGTATTTATGTACTTAAGTTATGTATTTTCGTAACATTGCAATGTTAAAAAACAAAGTCTAGACTACAGAGATAGTTTTAAATTTTAATGACAACGAATAAATGATTTGCCTACCGTTGTCTAAAATGAAACTGTTTTTGTTATATTATAGGTATGTACATGAATAATTTCGAAGCAATTACTTAATACGCCTTTGCATATAACGTGAACATTTCAAAATAGAACTTTCAATTTGTTTTAAAAATAGCTGTTTCTGATACCTAGAGGTTATAGGTACTTATACATATTATTGTAAGAAGTAGGTACCTACTAGCTGTCTGGCGCGGTTTCACCCGCGGACAAACCCGTGAGCAAAATCAAGTATTTCTGTATCATGTGTTATTCTAGTATATTAACTATATTACGGTAAAGTTTCATCTAAATCAGTTTTGTAGATTTTTCGTGAAAGAGTAACAAACATATTATATTCATCCACACATACGGGGATCTTCACAAACTTTCGCATAATCATTAATCACATTTATAATATGAGTAAGTTTTATGCCCGAATTCAATACAAGAATCAAATACAAACATGGTACAGATACATGTGTTGACTGTCGTCTGTACCTATAGTCATCTCATTAAGATAATGCCATATTATAGTAAATAGAAATAGATGAGCCTTATCAAAATATAAATAATACAAAAGTCAGATGAGCGAATAAAATAGACCAATATTATAAAGAGTCGTATTTATTATGCGATTCAACTAGGAATAGGATTGAGTTAGCGCCATCTTGTGACGTCATAGCTATTAATTCAAACTAATTATTAATGTATGTAAGCAATAACGTCTTTATTTCAATTTGATGCAAGAGTCAGGTAAAATTATTGACTTGTTTCTTTATTTATTATTCTACAAATCAGGTAGGTACTATACTACCGATTAATATATTTTTTTAAATTTATTTAAGACAATAATTACAGTCTAAATAGGTAATACTATGTATAAACGAGTTAGGTAATTGATGTTTCTTGTATGGAAGGAAGACTAATAAATGATAATTTCAAATAATTTGGAAAATCCAAAAGTGCACGCCTCATAATTTTTT